>VUQI01038293.1:0-16964 GCA_015106735.1 Paratilapia polleni | reverse complement strand
TTTATCTTTTCTTTAATGTGTTGTTGAAGTCCTTTGAAAATTAAACTTCAAGTGATGTTTCCTGTTTTATCAGTGCAGCAATAAATGATTTACAGGTTGTTTTATTGTATTTGAAGCTGCTGTGATATTCAAAAAGCCAAAACCAGTTTGAACTTCAACTTTATACATTTTCTATGAAGTCTTTTAGTTTTTTATGAGCAGGTATTAACATGGCTGAGTTGCCTCTGAGCTGCAGTGTTTCTAATATTCACATCATTTCATTTTTCTTATCAAGTCAGAGGCCTGTCGTGTTTCCAATCTGTTGCAGGTGAATATTTCTAAATCCAAATCAATTCATTTCTACACCTACCAAATCAAATATGAGCATTTTGATATGAACTTGCTTAGTTTATATCCTGTTGGCTTCTTTCACATTTATAAACTGATCTTACATGTATGAAAAATATCAGACTTTATGACAACAAACAGCTGAAAAGTCAAATAAATACAGCAGTGATGAGAACATCATGTTTTCATCTGAAATGAGGCAGAGCTGAAATATGATCCCATGTAGATAAAATCACAATGTGTAAATATGATGCTGATGACAAAGAAATATCACAAGAATATTTACAACAATAAAATCAGGTTACAATTTATGGAGCTTCAAATATTTCCATCACATCTCTTCTTCTGTAGAGTTAATCATGTAAAGTTCAGTTCATTTACCTGAGCTGTGAGATATAAGGCAGACACTGAAGGAAACTCCTCACTTCACTCTCTTCATGTGAGCAGCCTGTCAGCTCCACTTGTTTCTTCTCTGGTTGGAGTTTCAGCACTTCCAGGAGGATGGAGGTCTTTCTCTCTGAGAGGTTTATGAACCAGACTGCAGGAGCTGACTGGAAAACTGACTGTAATGATGGAAGGACACTCAGGCCTCTTTTAGTCTCACAGTCCTTCACTTGGGAGTACAGATCCAGCAGGAAGTCACTCTGATATTTCTCATCCATGTCTCTGTCTCTCAAAGGGAATGTTTCATATCTGCACACTGATGATAACAGCTCCAGTATCTTCTCTCCTGTCTGCTGTTCTCTCTCTGCTGCTCCAATGATGAGATTCATCAGGAACTCAGTTTGATCTGAGAGATTTTCTGATGACTGACAGAAACTGTAGAATAAAGGATCAAAAATATAATTAAAATCATTTTCAGGTCAGTATTTTAATTTCATTTAATCATTCCTGTAAGCACAACACATTTTGAAGGTACAGATAGAGGAAACACAGGTGCAGGTCTGAACTGGGCATAAATAGATTAGTGTTTGTACGATTAAGTAAACAAAAACAAAGAATATACCTGAGTGAGTGGATGTACGGTAAACACTTTAAGAGGAACCCGCTCACACTTTGGCAGACTCTCTGGTCCCAGTGAAGGCAGACTTTAACCTTCTCAGCACTCTTCTGCAGGACTTTTGCTGCTCGTTCATGCAGTTGTGTTTTACTGTTGACTGGAAGGTGCAGCCGGTTCTCAGCAAAGCAAAGTAAGCTGATGTAATCCACCTCCCCCTCACTGAGAAGACAAATGGTCCACAGCTGCCGAGACAAGGAGTCACTCCTACAATCGGAAATTTATTAGAGAACTTCTTAATAATTCACAAGCAATCAGCTGTTAACAACCATAAAGTCTATTTTGTTGATTAATGCCTACACTGAATTAACATGCTGGTTCTTTTCATTCTAGTTTCTGCATCTCAACAGCTGCAAGAGTTCTTAACATGTACAAACTAAAGTATAATAAACTTGAGTTTGTACCTTCCCATTTTGTTAAGATTAACAACAGTTTAGAGTTTAAATTTCCATGTAGTCCAAGTTTACCAGTTGTTACTGATTATTTCTAATTTGCTTTTATTACACCTAGTGTGAGTACATTAATAAAGGCAGTATTATGACACAGAGTGGATCTGCCTCTGTCTGTGTAGTGTGCCCTGTGTTACTGTTATACAGAATAAAGCTGTACAAGTTGATTCCTGCTGTTATTCAGCCTGTAGACATCACAGCTACATATGGATTGAAATAAACTGATCTTAATCTAGAGATACTGGATAAATATAGTTGAGCTTGCCTCCATGCACAGCTCATGTACTGGAACCTGTCTCCTTGAGAGGGGTTGGACTTTGTTCCACTCTGGAGTTGCCCCTGACAACAGGTGATGGACAGGGGTGGGCATACTTGTATCCCCCCCTCCAGTTTGGTGCCTGCACATTGGGATTTTCCTCAGTGGACAAGAGGGTTGCTTCTCTGCACCTTGGAGTCAGAACAAACAATGGTTCAGAGTACCCAGCCTTCATAGAGTCCCTGAGCGGGGTGCTGGGAGGTGCCCCATCTGGTGTCCTACTGGGGAACTTCAACGCTCACGTGGGCAATGACAGTGTAACCTGGAGGGGTGTGACTGGGCCTGCCAGACCTGAACCCAAGTTGTGTTTTGCTGTTGGACTTCTGTGCTAGTCAGAGTTTGTCTATAACAAAAACCATTTGAACAAAAGGATCTACATAAGTGCACTTGACACCAGGACACCCTTAGCCGCAGGTCAGTTACAGATTTTGTAATGATATCGTCAGATCTGCAGCCGTATGCTCTGGACACTCGGGTGAAGAGAAGAGCAGAGCTGTCAACTGATCACCACCTGGTGGTGAGTGGGATCAGCTGGCAGGGGAGGACACTAGACAGGGCTGCCATACCCAAACATATAGTGAGGGTCCATGTGATCTTTAACTCCCAACTCTGGAAGAACTTCAACAGCATTCCAAAGGAGGCTGGAGACATTGAGTCTGAATGGACCATGTTCCACACCTCTATTGCTGAAGCAGCTGTATGGAGTTGTGGCTGTAAGGTTGTCGGTGTCTATTGTGGCGGTAATCCCTGAACCAGATGGTAGAAGCCAGAGGTGAAGGGAGTCGTTAAGATGAAGGAGTCCTATCAAGCATGGTTAGCTTGTGGGACTCCGGAGGCAGCTGACAGGCTGACACAAATGCAGGTTAAAGCTCTTATCATGCAAAGAAGCCATATGTGAACATGATCCAGAAATGCTGCTTTCTTCTCTGGGTCAAAGCTCATTTAAAATGGACTGAGGCAAAGTGGAAAACTGCTCTGTGGTCAGTTGAATCGAAATTTAAAAATCTTTTTGGAAAACATCATTAGTCCTCATGATGGAAAATTCATTTATAATTTTTTAATAATGACTCATTACTCCCTCTCCTCTTTAGTCAGGACTAAAGAGAACAGGACTCAGTTCAAAAGCCTGGATCTCTGATGGTATGGGGGTGCATCAGTGCCTATGGAACTGGCAGCTTGCACATCTGGAAAGACACCATCAATGCTGAAAGGTATATACAGAGCAACATACGCTCCCATCCAGATGATGTCCTTTTCAGGAAAGCCCTTGCATATTTCAGCAAGACAATGCTAAACCACATACTGCATCTATTACAACAGCATGGCTTCATGGTAGAAGAGTCCAGGTGCTGGACTGGCCTACCTGCAGTCCAGACCTTTCACCAACTGAAAACATTTGGTGCATCATGGAATGAAAAATATGACAAATAAGACCCTGTTGATAAGGACTGTTGATCAGCTAGAATCCTACATCAGACAAGAATGGGACAACATTCCTCTCCCAGAAGTCCAGCAGCTGGTCTCCTCAGTTCCTAGAGATTTATGGACTGTTGTTAAAAGAAGAGGGGATGCTAACAGTGGTAAACATGGACCTGTCCCAACTCTTTTGAGACATGTTGTTGTCAGTTCAAAATTATCTTATTTTTTTTCTTTAAAAAGTACATTTTCTAAGTTTAAACATTTGATGTTTCCTATATTCTATTGTGAATAAAATCTGGGTTTATGAGATTCGAAAATCATTGCATTATGTTTTTATTTACATTTTACACAGCATCTCAAGTTTTTTTGGAATTGGGGTTGTAAAAGTTCTTTAAGCTATGACGGGGCCTGATTATTTAGGACTTTGTAATTAAGATGGAGGATTTTAAATTCAATTCTTGATTTAACAGGGAGCCAATAAAAATAAACTAATATGGGAGAAATATGATCTCTCTTTTTAATCTTTTTTAGTTCTCTTGCTGCTGTGTTGTTGATCAACTGAAGGCTTTTCAAGGGGGTTTTAGAATAGCCTGACAGTAATGAATTACAATAGTCCAGCGTAAAAGTAACAAATGCATGAATTACTTTTTCAGCATCACTCTGAGACAGGGCGTTTCTGATTTAGTGATAGTGCGCAGATGAAAGAAAGCCACATATTTGTTTAACGTGTGGGCTGAAAGATATATCCTGGTCAAAAATGACTCCAAGATTCCTCACAGTGTTACTGGAGGCCAAGGTCAGCCAGACTAAGTATCCCGTTAGACACCATGTTTCTGAGATTTTTTTTAGGGCCAAATGCAATAACCTCAGTTTTAGCAACGGTTGTTTTGTCCCAGCAAAGAACTCTGTGACCCCATGACTAATTGTTGTTTGTGACTTACGATTAATAGCAGTGCACCGCATTTCCTCTAATAGCAATGGTGTATTCTAGTCTCTGTAGTGACCTCCGATTGATGCAACTTGCACTAAGATATTTTGGACTGTACCAACTATAGGGGCCTGGGTAGCTATTGCAGCTACTTGTTTATTTGTCTTCAGCAGCTGTGCCTCCAATTCACTGAGCCTGGCCTCCAAAACTAGAAAAAGAATACATTTATGAATGCACCAAGCCAGTACCTAAAGAGGTTGGATACTGTCTATCACTGTGCTTTACGTTTTATTACTGGCTGTGGAAATCGTGTACATCACTGATTTCTGTATGCTGCTGCTAAGTGGCCGTCTCTGTATATCCGCAGACTTTCCCATTGGCTGGTTTTATCTATAAATCTCTTCTTGGGCTGGTTCCTTCTTATCTGTGTCTATACGTGTAAAAACCACAACAAGTATAGCCTACACGCAATATTATACAAATGTTTGTCCCCAGAGTCAGAACAGAATTAGGAAAAAAGCTTTTAAATACGCTGCCCCTGTTTCCTGGAATCATCAGAAGGAGCTGATATTGTCAGAACTGGTTACGATGGGGGAGTTTAAGTCCATTTTAAAGGAGTGAGAGAAAAGCTGTTGCTCTTGTAATGATCTGTTATTGCATATGATTTGCATGTTTGTGTTCACTGAATATCAGTTGCATTTGTTGTAACTTCTGCTGCCCTCTTGGCCAGTCTCTCTTGAAAAAGAGATTTTAATCTGAATGAGACTTTTACCTACATAAATAAAGGATTTATTACATGTACCTTTACCACCAAAGGAGGCTGGTGCAGTTAAAAAAAAAACCAAAAAAAAAAAACAGCCATCACAAATAACAAAAAAATTGTGGATTTATTAAGACAACATCTTGAAATAAAGGCTCAGATACAGATGGGTCTTTCAAATGGAGAGAGATGCCAACCATACTTCAAAAGTTGTGGCAAAACGGAGAAAAGAGTGAAGGTATTGGAGTGGCCATCGCAAAAGGAAAAAAGGCAAGGAGGCCTTCAAACCTCACTCAGAGTTTTATCAGGAACAATGGCCCAGATGTCCAGCAACTTAATTTAAGAAAGTTTTACTGGAGCTTTAACTTCCACTCATATTCATAAAATTAAGGAGTGATTTTAGCTGATCTCATTCAGTGAATGCTAGCATAAAAATTCTGAAAATGTGAAACAGCTTAAATTTATTTGGATTAAGTGTATGTAAACTACATGTTCTCTCTTACCTTTGGAGTTTGTTGAGACATCCCAGTAGTGGTCTGATTCCTTGTTTTGATACCTTTGTGTCCTCCAGGTTCAGCTGTATTTTCCTCTCCTTACTCTGGCTGATCACATAGGACACAGCACAGCAATGCTGAGGGTCAACAGTCTCCCCACTCAGATCAAGACTGTAGTCCAGTTTGCCCAGAAGACAGAGACAGGCTTCAGCAGACTGAGACTCATAGAGGCACCGACATAAGAACAGCAAGTCGATGTCACAGTCCTCAGTGTCACTGCAATCTACAAAGGTGGTCACCAAATGATTGAAGAACCAGTCAGATGTGTCTCTGAGCTGCTGAGAAGGAATCAGACTTTCTAACAAATCAGTGTTCTTCTCATTCAACAATCCACACAAGAAAGGGACCAAATGTTTCATGTGTTTGGTGCCCTCAACCAGACACTGTTGGACAACACCTCTGGTCCTTTCTGGATCCTTCAAGAGCCACAGTGCTGCAAAAAACTCCTGAACTGTGTAGTGGAGAAAGGCACACAAGGGTTTCTTTACAGTTGGGCCGGCTTGAATCAGAAGCCTGTTCAAAAAGGACAAATGAACACAGCTGTCGAGCTGAGCCAGTGATGCAAGGTTCACATTTTTTCCTTCTGTTGCACAAAAAGCAGCCTCACATAAAGACAGTATTGCTTTGCATTTGCTGGTGATTATGTCATTAAGATCATTTTCAGATGTCTTGTCAATGTTTCGTTGAATGCAGAAGTGCAAGATATTGAGGTATATTTCTGTAACTGTGCAGGGATGTGGAGAGAACTCTGAGCCCTCAAAACTAAAGCAGGCAACCACCATCAGAGCATACATGGGGACGTGGCAAAGAGTGAATAAATCCAAGTTACACAAAACTTTGTTCAAGTGTTCCTCACTCAGATTCTTGGATAAGTATTCTCTGATGCCCTGTTCACTGAAGCCTTTCACTTCCACTCTGAGACAATCCCAATCTAACAGGAAGTCTGCTGATTCGACCTCTGGTCTGCAGGTGATGATGATCTTTGCTTCGGGTAGAAGAATCTTCTGTATGCGCTTAAACACCACAGATGCAGAGGGGACATCTGTGACTCCATCAAAAATGATAGTAACACTGTCAGCGTTATTCTTTATGTCCTCTAAGACCTCATCTTTGCCTGCATCTGGTTCACTGAACACACTGAAGAGAAGATCTTCCAGTTTTCGGACCTCTGTGATGTTGGGTGTTTCTCTCATGTCAAAGTAGAACATGTAATCTAGTTCTTTGTCATCTCTCTCTGACCACAGTTTCAACATCTGATGGACCACAGCCGTCTTCCCAGTTCCAGGTTTACCAACCAAAAGGATCTTTTTGTCATATGTTTTCAGCAGTTCACTGGGGGAAGTTCCTTGTTTGTCCTCAGGTATGTAGGTCATTAACTTTTTAGGACGAAGCTTCCTGCTTTTCTTGATCTTTGACTTTTTTATTTTGGATGGTGAAGCCTGTCCTTGTGTCTCTAACACCAGTGAAGTGTAGGATAAAGGTAGCTCCTTGTTGAACAGAACTGCTTTGCTTTGGGTCCATGATCTTTCTGAAATCTTTTGAGCTTTTGATTTCAACATCAGCTGGTATTTGTGACACGGGTTGGGGTCTGAAAGGAAGGTAAGAGAAAAAAATGTTGAGTAATTTACTGATTTCACTGATGTGTCACTGGACAAAACTGCATTATAAATCAAAGTGATCACATAAAATCATGCCACACAATTGAGTTTGTTTAAAAATACCTTCTAAATATGTTACATCCAGGTTCATGTCCTCTTTGAAGGAAAAGCAGCTGATCCAGTAGTTCAGATCAAACGTGTCTTGCAGAGAGGAAGCTGGATTTTCAAGAAAAGACGGCAGCCTCTCTGTGGACCTCTTTCTTGTTATGTCAATAATCCTGAGAAACTCATAGCAAGCTGCTTCCCCCTTTTGTATGACAGAGTCCACAATTCTTTTGGCTTTGTCATCACCCTCTGTCTTTATGTTACTGACTTCTTCCTCTGAGAAAACTCCTTTCTGGTGCAGGTTCTCCACAATCACAGTAAGCAGCCCCTTTAATGTTCTCACCAGGTGGAGTCTGGCACTGCTGACGTAATCCACTGCTGACTGAGACGTACAGGCCATGTTCCTTTACTTCCTGGATTTCAGTAGGTTCTGTTCAACAAAATATCAAAGTAAACTAAATGTATTTCATTTCAAAGGAGATTCAGACTTTGTGGTATGGAATATAAAGCATGCTAAACTAAAGAAATAGACTTGATCATGTCACCTCCACCAAATACTTATTTATCTTATACTGGACCTTGGTGCAGCCCCTCACCACATCCTGTCTGAAACAAGCTGGTTTAAAGGGGGAGGGACTAAAACTGTATTTAAAACAAAGGCACACACGTGCTTTACTTTAAAATATAAAACAAAAGAAGAAATAGCTTTTTCCAAGCTGAAAAATATGTTAGATTATGGTTTGGTTACTTTTCTTTTATGCTTAATTACTGACTCAGTGCACTTTATTCCTGATGTTGCTCTTGAGTCCAGCAAGGCTCTCTTTTAAATTGATGG
Source organism: Paratilapia polleni (assembly GCA_015106735.1). Classification (NCBI taxonomy): domain Eukaryota; kingdom Metazoa; phylum Chordata; class Actinopteri; order Cichliformes; family Cichlidae; genus Paratilapia; species Paratilapia polleni. The sequence continues at coordinate 8,616 of VUQI01038293.1, read as the reverse complement.
GCCAATTGTGTTTATAATTCATCCTTAGGCTTTAAATTTTAGTTTTTTAATATTATTCTAATCTTTTCCCCGTGCCTATTGATTTTATTTTATTGTGTGTTTTACATGTTTCATAAAGGACCTCGTGACGCTGGTTTTGATAGGCGCTTTACATTTTCTCATTTTATATTTATATAAGTAGGTCTACTTTATTCATAAAAAATAAGAGGTTCCTGTCTGTATAAAAATATATACAGTCATATTATTGGTACTGGAAGCTCAAAAAACTAAAAAAATAAAATAAAAATCTAAAATAGACTCAGGCTGGAATTTGGAGACAGTGCTGGATAATTTAAGCCTGGCATTTTTATCTAAAAACTACAAAATGTTCAACATTTTATATCTTAAAAGAGATTTTAGATTTTAAGAATCTAAAAGGGATTTTAGATTTTTAAAATCTAAAATCCCTTTTAAACCCTGTACTCAATGCTTCTGTAGCTTACCATTGACCAATCAAAAGTGAAAGTGGTCGTGTCCAATCAGAAGGCTCCCAGGTCCTCATCTTCACAGATCACATTGGGTTTTTTTCTGCAGAAACAAAGATAACAAAGGTTAAAGACAGACATCATAATACACAGACACACAATCTGAGGATCTGTAAAGTCTCCACTGTAGACTCACAACTGATCAGCATCTCTGCAGCTTTCATAGTTTCCATTGTGCAAAGGATAACACAACAAACTCAACACTGAAGTTCAGCAACAAATACCAGTTTGTTAAAAGGCATTTATCCATATTGTTTAAGCCAAAGATGTTACCACATATTTTACATGAAGATAATGGAAAATCTTTAAACTTAATTTTTATCCATTTTTCATATACTTAATTGATACTTGTACAACCTGTTCATAAACCACAATAAAGTGACCAAAAACCAAACAGCAGACAAGCTTTAGTGCAAAGACAGGGCTGTAAATTACTGCTTTTGTTGTGTAACCAACATCAAATTAAAATAATTTACAAACACATTGAAAATTGTTACATCTAGCACAATGGTATACAATACATCGTATCACGTCCTTTCAGGTGACTTTAATTTACACACTGATGATGTTTTAACTCTCAGCCAGTCTATAATCATCTTTGTCACAGTCATTTCACCTGTGAGCTTCAGAGCAAACAGAAGAATTCCTGCTTTAAACATTCATGAAACACTAGAAATAGGATAAATAAATCATCTGAGGGTTTCATGTCATTACATAATTTAATGTTTTAAATAAACACTAATGCAAAATATATATGTGCATCAAACAGGTTTTGTGATTTTTTTATTATGTATTTTACAGTCACTGGTTCATAGTGTATAATAAACCACAGAAATGGGCATTAGGTTATACAGTACTGTGCAAAAGTCTTGAGTGACCCCGCATTTCTTTATATTTTACTTCCAAGGAGCCAGACTTTTCATTTTAAGTGATCTTGAGCAATAGTTCTCCAGGCTTTCTGAAGCTCTTTCAAAGTTTTGGACATTGGCTGCTTTTTCACTAATTTTCAGTCCAGTCCTTGTACCTGAACATTTTCAGAGGAATGTATTTTTGTTTCTTGACCCACTTAACACTGACCTGTGAATCATTCAAGCGTAAAAAAAGAGGCACCTAACTGAAGGGATGAACCAGTGTTGTGTCTACACATAACAGACAACTTAGCATAGAACCAATTTTAAATTGTATCTTTACCTGCAACAGACGGGCGACTGGACAGGAGGCAGCTTTGGCTCAGGAGGTAGAGTGTATGTGTGTGTGTGTGTGTGTTAGCTAAGCACTTAAGTATAGACAAAAAAGTGCTGTATAGAATGTGTATGACTGGGTGAATGAGATGTTGGCGTATCTCAGCACGGTGTGCAGTGTGTTCTGAATATTTAAGGAAACTGGACAAGCAGAGGACAAAAGAAGAAGTGGCAGGCCTAAAAACCATCTACAGCAGATGAACAGTATCTGAAAGTCATGTCCTAAAGAAATAGGAACAAATCCAGCAAAGACCTGACACAGGACCTGAGAGATGCATCTGGCCCTTCAGCTGATCCATCTGCTGTTTGCTTTATTGTTGTTATTTTATATTCTTATCATATTCCTGTCACTTTTATTGATTGTAAATATGTGTGAAGTTAAACATTTGATGGTGACATCATTTTAGTTTTGTTCTGCCTGTACAGTGACAGTAAAGTTTTTAAACCTTGGATGAACCGGTCTTAAATGATATAACTTTACTGGCTGATCTCTTTCTGCACAACGTTTGAATTAGGAAGTTTTTTCTCATTTTTCTACTATTGTCCCCGAAGGGCAGCGATCACATAGATGTGACCTATAAAAATATGTAAATCACATAAGTTACACTTGGAACACCAGTGCCTCTTTTAACTTTTACAGACCAATTCATGGTTTCTATGCAGGTGTTCCAGATGAACTGGTGACGGTGACACAGATGTGTCGTAGCTACCGACAAACAGGAAATAAAGACGGTGAATATTTGGTCTTCAAATGCATTTCTTTGCTTGTTGTTTTTTAACACGACACAACAGTCTGCTGTCACATTGTTTCTGTGAATAAATGAGCTTTTGAGTTTAACTGGTGACATCCCCACGTTTGAGACTGCTGCTACAGGACAGCACAGGTGACTGTACCGATGCCTGTTCATAATTTCTCCAAAGTTAATACAACGTTCAGCAAATGTTCTTGTTGCTGTTGTTATTCTCCCCACACACTGTTATGTGATTTGAGGACACTTTATATTATCTGCACTCAGATGGAGGGGATGTTAGAGTGTGACAGTCCAACCAGATTAACTTGTGACACACCTGCACCTGTTGCTTCAATTTTTAGTGCTTCATCTGGGCCCTGTTCCAGGAAGCAGGTTTACCTGACAACTCTGAGTGTGTTAACCCTGAGATGAGGGAAACTCCAGGTTTTCTGTTCCAGAAAGAGAGTTAACTTAAACTCTGAGTCAGTTACCGTGGTAACAGACTCTGTGAACCTAACCTGCTTGCTGGCAGGTTTTCTTCAACAAACTCTGAGTTTCTCTCTGACTCCTCCCCTCCTGCTGCACCTGAACCAGCTGACTGACACTCCAATTCATTTGAAATGACTTGAGTTTTTCTGACAGCGGAGTAAATTCATTTGCAGAAGGTTACATTTTTACAAACATTTAAATCCCAGTTGTTTTTTTGTACTTAACACGAGCACTTTTACAATCATTCAGTCTTCAAAATACAAGAACAGAGACAGCGATTACATTGGGGATTTATTATCAGCTCAGAGTAAAATCTTTAGTCTCCATCTTTCTAACACTGAGACTCTGTGGATGCAGCTGTCAGACTGCTAGCCGGTTTCACTGCAGTGGAAACATTTACTGTACATTACTGTAGGAATCACTGTTTAAATCAAACTTATCTGTTTACAGCTTTAGACACAGAACACACTGATCAATGATCGATTATTTGTCGTGTTGTAATCGGTCACACTGATGGAAAAATGTCTGCCACAGTTGGATCTTGGAGATGATGTGAACAGGAGGGACGGTGTCTGAAATTCAGAGTCTGAACGTCCACATATTTTCCACTGAAAATCACCGAAATCAGTCTCAGTGGGTCTGCCCAGAACTGGATCTGCCTGAAGGTATCATGGGCTCCGTAATGGATCAACAAACCACGTCCGGCTTGGAGTCCACTTGCACGGCAGGACAGATCCAAAATGGATAAGGATCACGGACTCAGACCGGATCAGGCCGGGATCCAGTTCGGCTCTGGTCATTTCCCAGCTCATCCAGTCTGGATCAGTTCTGGATGCGTTCATAGTGGCTTATTTTGTCCTGATATGATCTGTATTCTTTATTTAAAATGGCTCATCCTTCCAAAATTATAGTGAAATGTCTAAAATCTAGCTGACCAGCATGTAGATAATTCTATAAAAGCTGAGACATTTCTCATAACATGTTTGCCTTTACTGATAAAACTTTACATTCATTAAAGACTTGGAAAGCTGTGCTGCATTTTTAGTTACATGTGAAACACTGTGAATGAACTCTAACTATTAACAGTAACTCTGCTGTGGCTGTCAGAGAGCCATCATCTATCAGTGAAGGCTGATATTAGATCAGATTATAAATGGTTACACTGAGGGAAATCAAAGGAGAGTTTTCTCTAAATCTCATTAAGCATTTTTTTAATCCAGTAATGACAGAAATAATAAAATCTTCTATAAAAAAGTGAGGTTGTTACATCCCATCAATACATTAACCTTTTTATTAAATAAAAAACTTTTTTTTATTTAATAAAAAACTGACTTGAGGGCGGATTTGCCCCAGAGCCTGTTGCTGTCTGGGTAACTACTCTCACAGCTCCATCAGTAAACTGTGTCTGATCTGTTTCTCCATATTTTTATCTTCACTTTCTACATTTTGTGATGTAAGGTTACAGCTGAATATTTAAAAATCAAATGTAAAAGTAGGACTCCAGCCAGATTCATATTTCTGGATCCACTGGATTAAAACGGAGGCTCGTTGCCATGGTGAATCATGGTGTCGGAGCTCGGAGATGATGGCTTTCCTTCTCTACTCGCACACGTACTTAACTCAGAGTGAATCAGAGCTCTGGGGTGAACATACTCAGAGTTGATTGAACAAACTCTGATCAGCTGTTCTGGAACCAAAAACTCAGAGTTGATCAACTCAGAGTTTATTTTTAAACTCAGAGTTTGTTGACATGTTTCCTGGAGACCATATTTCTCCCCACATACAAAGTTTTGAATAATCAGGCCCCATTATACACTATATTGCCAAAAGTATTTGCTCGTCTGCCTTCACACACATATGAACTTGAGTGACATCCCATTCTTAATCCATAGGGTTTAATATGATGTCGGCCCACCCTTTGCAGCTATAACAGCTTCAACTCTTCTGGGAAGGCTTTCCACAAGGTTTAGGAGTGTGTTTATGGGAATTTTTGACCATTCTTCCAGAAGCACATTTGTGAGGTCAGACACTGATGTTGGACGAGAAGGCCTGGCTCACAGTCTCCGCTCTAATTCATCCCAAAGGTGTTCTATCAGGTTGCGGTCAGGACTCTGTGCAGGCCAGTCAAGTTCTTCCACACCAAACACCTTGCTTTGTGCACTGGTGCGCTGTCATGTTGGAACAGGAAGGGGCCATCCCCAAACTGTTCCCACAAAGGGTTTCCGTGAAGCTCCCTACGCACTGTTCTTGAGCTCCTTTATTCACAAAAACAACGCGACAGCAAACTGTTGTGTCGTGTTAAAAAACTACAAGCAAAGAAAGACCAAAATTCACCGCGTTTATTTCCTGGTTTGTCGGCTCCTGAAAAGTAACTATGACACATCTAATATACCCGTTTCACCGTCACCAGTTGATCTGAAACACCGGAAGTCAAAGTGTCTGTAAGAAAGCGCTGAACGGCGTTACTGTGTAACTTTTGTCACATTCAGTCGGTGATTTTTTTTTTTGTGTGGTTCAAGTTTAAGGAGAAAATGACTGAACGTGACTTTCTAAAATGTGGATGTTCCGTTTATGAAACACAGACTGGAAGTAAAGGAGGGAGTCCGACCTTAAAACACGTCAAAACTCACCTGAGCAGTGTCATAGTGTCAGAGGTAGAGCCTCCCAGCAGAAACACATGGAAGCAGCTCATTCCTCTGAACCTGCGGAGCTTTCACACATCGATAAACTGACTGTCTAAGTGTCGGTACATACTTTCACTTATGAAATAAATACTTCCTGACAGGTCAAGAGACACTACAAGAACTTCCTGTAGTCGTATTAAGTGTATTACCGCCACCTACTGAGCTGGACTGGTGATACAGACTCCAAAAGGCAGCAAGTAATGGGAGGTTCCCATCTCACAAAGACACATTGCACTTAATTTTCCGCATCCCAGTAATACTATTTGTTTTAGAGTCCCAGATTCTACGTAGGATTCACGTTTCCCTTAAAAAACTCCAGTTGCTGTCGCGGTGCATTGTGGGACGGGAACCTCTGTATCTTTTTAAAGCAGCCCAGTACAGCCCCGTCAGCTGCTGACGTGTTAAAGCGAGCGGCGTCTCTCCTGCTTCCACCTGAGCAGCAGCCACAGGTGAGGTCATTAATGCTGTATGTAAACGTTTTGAAGCTGTCCTCCGCGCTCCCCATTGAGCTCCCACCAAGTGTCTCATCACATTTCAAATCTTTTTACAGTTTTTTTATTTATATGTTGTGTCCATGTACGTTTTGAGTCAAAGTAAATTCCCCAAAATGTAAATGAGTCCAAGTTCCTGCAGTCTTTCACCTCTGCTTTGAAATCCTGCTGGTGTCCACTAGATGGCGCCATTAGAGCAGCAGAAAGATGAAACAAATTTCTGTGGATTATTTTTGTATATTAGGAAAAAAAACACGTAAACTGCATTTACTGATCATGTGTAAACAACAACAACAGCAACAAGTGAATACAACCCTAAAAGTCTGCCATGAACTCTGATTTTCAGAAGCTTCTACGTGTCCTGGTCCTGGGTCTTTGAGATGTTTGGCTGCTTCCTGTTTTATTTTGGTAGTTATTTGTCTCTAGCGTCTTGTATTTAATTTGACTTCCCCTTGTCTTACTCCCTGATTGCAGCTGTGTGTTGCTCCCAGCTGTGATCCCTTCCTTTGGGTAGCCTTGTGTGTAGAAGTAGCTTCAGTTCTCTTCTTTGTTTCTACTGCCGTTCATTAAAGGCGCGCTTTAACTTTCATCTCGCCTGCCCGTGTTTACGTCTGCATTTGGGGTCGTCAGCCTCAACCCATGACACCACATGTCCAATCTTTGCTGTCCCAAAGGTGATCAGTCGACTCTGAGTTTATTAATGAGGTCTTAATGTGTAGTGCTAGTGGTGTGTGTACTTGTACTGTGTTAAATACCATTATATACATGAGGGGCCAAAATGTTAGGAACACTCTTGGTCCTTATTTAGTTTTCTAAAAAAGCCCAAAAATCTAAACAAACAAGAAAAGGGAAGTAAATGTAAAATCTAATAAAGGCAACCTATTCACTGGGAGGTTTCACTGATACAAAGACAACATGCATCAAACACAATATCAAAGCTCGGTTTGAAAACACGTTCATAAAACAGGCTGAAGCTCTCATTTCTGAGACCCTGCGTCCTCATATGGGGACATTACATTTTGGCTTTTCTGCACCTTATGCTTCATCCTGTTTTACACTTTGTTAAGCAATGCTGACTTTATTGTGTTATGCTGTAAAATTCAATTCAATTCAATTTTATTTATAAAATTCACAACAACAGTCGCCTCAAGGCGCTTCATATATATATATATATATATATAATATATATAAACCCTCGTGCCAGAAGTGGACACGCTGCATTTGTTCTTACTGAAGAAAATCTTCCTATAAACTTGTGAATGTGGCACCTGTAACACTTTGACTTTCTAAAATATAATCCTTCATACAATTCACAGCATGTTCACAAAATACTTCCCTTTAGTTCATTGTGTTGTAACCACCGAAGGTTTGTTTAGTTTAATTACTGGGATTCAAGACTCAGAAAAATGACTTTAAGAATATTTCCTGAGTTCAGTCATTAAATCTGTGCTTTGGTGTTTACTGTCATGGTTCCCTCGTCCTCCAGAGAAAACCTGCCTTTCTATCTTTCTCTCCCTGCTCAGCTGTGTGTGTCTGTGTGTGTGTGTGTGTTTCAGAGGTGGGTCTGTCTCCTGCACTTTACTGTAAGCTGTTCAGTCATCACTCACCTGCTGCTTTAGGACGGGGTTTCCTCTCACTCATTGCTCGATCATTCTGCCAGTTATGTGGTGCTGTTGCTCAGCCTCTCTGTTCTACTTTGTGTCTTCATTGTGTTACTTTGTGTGTACCCTGTTCTCTTCTCCTTTGTGTTGACTTTCTGTGGAAAACAGAGGATGTTCACTTAGTTTTTGCTCCCTTCTCCTCTCCTCTTGTCCTTTTTCTACACTCTCTCCATCTGATCCTCTTAAAGTTTTTCTTGTTACTTTTGAGTCTTTGTTTTGACAGAAATGATTTTTATTGGCTCTTTGTGTAAATGTTCTCCAACTTTTCTTTTCACCAAGTTTAATTTAATGAAGCTTCTCTTAAATCAAGTTTAGTTTGTTTTCAGCCAAGTTCAATCAGATCCTGTTCAACACACAGGGCCAGCTGTTCAAGGCTTCTAATGGACAAATATTCAATTCAATTCAATTCAATTTTATTTGTACAGCGCCAAATCACAACAACAGTCGCCTCAAGGCGCTTTATATTTTAGGGTAAAGACCCTACAATATTAGACAGAAAACCCCAACAGTCAGACGACCCCCTATGAGCAAGCACTTGGCAACAGTGGGAAGGAAAAACTCCCTTTTAACAGGAAGAAACCTCCGGCAGAACCAGGCTCAGGGAGGGGCAGCCATCTGCCGCGACCGGTTGGGGATGAGGGGAAACAGAAGAGAGCAGAGGGAGACAGGACAAAAAGGCACACCTATAGGAGAGAGACAGAGTTAATAATAGCTAATGATTAAATGCAAATGGTGTATAAAACACATGGAGAGTGAAAGGAAGTGAGGAAGAGGAAGTGCTCAGTGCATCATGGG
>VUQI01038292.1:59643-94169 GCA_015106735.1 Paratilapia polleni | reverse complement strand
TAATTTGTTTTTTGCTGATTTTTGGTTTATTTTTTGGTGGTCTGGGAACAGACACAGTCTCTACAGGGATGGGGTTTTGGGGGGGTGGCAGGAGGAGAGAAGCTGCAGAGAGGCGTGTAAGACTGCAACTCTGCTTCCTGGTCCCAACTCTGGATAGTCACATTTTGGGGGGCTTAATAAATTCAGCCATATTTCTAGAAATGAGAGCCGCTCCATCCAAAGTGGGATGGATGCCGTCTCTCCTAATAAGACCAGGTTTTCCCCAGAAAGTTTCCCAATTATCTATGAAGCCCACATTGTTTTCTGGACACCACTCAGACAGCCAGCAATTCAGAGAGAACATGCGGCTAAACATGTCATTACTGGTCCGATTAGGGAGGGGACCAGAGAAAACTACAGAGTCCGACATTGTTTTGGCAAAATTACACACCGACTCAATATTAATTTTAGTGGCCTCCGATTGGCGTAACCGGGTGTCATTACTGCCGACGTGAATTACAATCTTACGAAATCTACGTTTATCCTTAACCAGCAGTTTTAAATTTGCTTCAATGTCGCCTGCTCTGGCCCCTGGAATGCAATCGACTATGGTCGCTGGAGTCTCTAGCTTCACGTTTCTGAGAATATAGTTTTTTCCTCAGCGGGTGTGTCGCTGAGTAGGGAAAATCAATTTGAAATGTGAATAATCTGGGCAGGGTGGTTAAACAGGACAAGTTTGGATCAATTTCCACATAAATATTAGCTATGTTGTTATTTGGAGAATTTGTAGTGTGTGATCACATGATATTAGATCAAAGAAACACTTGGAGGCTGGACAAGTGTCTTAAATTGCTCGGATTGGCAAAGTTGACTTTTGCAATACTTTTATTGTTTTACAAATAGATGCAGCTCACCACGTCTCTCAAACAAATTTAAGGCTGAGTAAATGATTTGAGAAATTTATGAGTTTTATGAGGCTGGAAGTTGCTCCATAGTGTAGTGGTTCATACATGCTTGATAAGTCAAAGGTCGTGGGTTTGATTGCAGGTGGAGACATGAAGCCCCTTTGGGGTTGTGTCAGGAAGGTCATCTGGTGTAAAATGCTACCAAATCAAACACATGGAGCTACCTGCTGTGCTGACCCCTTGTGACAAGGGAGCAGCTGAAAATAGCTCTTTGAGCTTTATCAGGCTGGCTTAAAATATCATGAGTGTTTTAGAAAGTTTAAGACCTTGGCTGGAGCCATAAACGAGTTGATCCTGGCTTAAGTAAAACTGAGCTCAGCGAAATGCAGCTTCTTTTGGCAACATGCACACATTGAGTAGAATATTTTTTTTGCAGTTTGTAGCATTGTTTATTATTTGCCATTAAATCATTAGACACAGGACAAATTTATTTGACTTGGAGAGACCTTTGAGTCCCTCCGCTCCACCGAGTTAACCGAGTCGTCTGGCAATGTGAAGTCAAAACAGCGATTTCTTGGTTTAAAAGAAAGTCGGTTCGGTGAGTACCACAGGAGGACTAACGTTTAGCCAATCAGTGCCATGAATGAGCGGCACTAACAACTGTTTATGAGGAAAAATCTAATCCCTTCTCCCACTGAAATCACTTCGTGTGGTGGCAGTGTCAGACTGAAGATGGAAACAAAGTGTTCCATCTAAGTTGACAGTTTTATATGATATCAAGCTTCTGTTCTGCACCATAGGAGTGTAAAGCTTAGTTTATGGGCACTGGTCGTGCCGCGCACCAACTGTGATCTCACCACACCCCTGTCACCATTTATACCGGTGCTTGCGACGCACCAGACTCGCTGCAGTCTTCTCCTTAACGATAGGTGTCGCCACTTAGAAAATAAAATCCTCCACATCAGCGTTGGTACAGGAGTAGAAGAAGTTGAAAGCAGAAGCAAAGCTGGATGCTTTTCTCCAGAAAGTCTTATCTTTTCAAGCTGTTGCAGCATCTCCCTCTGTATAACCAGGTGAGCTCTGAACTCCTGTACTGGTACATCACTGAAATGGCATTAAAGACCGACCCACTCGTACACTCGTGTTCTCAACCCAGCCACACCGTGCCGTGTGCACCAGGTTACAAAACTCGAGAGGTACACTTGGACTTGAAGGATTCAGATGGTTCCCAGTAGTTGAGACAGACCCGGAGTTTGAGTTGGGGCTGATTCAAAGTAATGAGTCCTGTCCAGTTGGGTAGTAACTTTATGTATATAATATGACACTATGTCAGATAGGTCAGTAAATCTGATCTAGTAACAGAGTGAACCAGCTAGAAAAGTGTGTTTTATGGAGTGGAGAGATTGCATGAGAAGCTGTTTTAGGCTGATTCTTCATTTATTGGTGAAAAATCATGCAATTGCTAGTGCTGATGTCTCTGTATTTGAGTCTACCACATTTTGGATCAGGGTCTGTTTGGATTTGCTCTGACTGTCTTTCCAATCAGGGCCACACTAACTGCAGCCCCTTCGACCTAACATCAGTACACCACTTGTCCCATAGGACTGTTATTGCAAGTTAATTTGTATTATCCTCAATTTTTAACCAAACTACAAAAATCGCTGACAGAATGTGTTGTTTTCCTCAGTTATGGATGCAGATTTGGCCTCAGTTTCCTCATGCAGCTTGGTGGGATTACTCATCTCAGCCAAAAGCTTTTATCAAATTATGCCGTGCAATGTGGTTTCCCACGCTTCTCGTCTGTGCCTGTGGTGATGTCATGCAGCAGCACTAGTGCATCTCACAGTAATGACATCATGCATTGTTGTTGCTCCGGGGCTCCTCACGGGCAAGTCTTCGGGGTGCACTTTAGAGGCTGCCAGCACCCGGAGAAATTATGTGCACTTTCGAATGTTGTGACATAGCTGGTGAAAGCTCAAGGGGCGTTAGGGAAGTTCACAAAAAAATGTTAGTTTGGACGTTTTCAGCCAACAGAACCAAAAAAATTCATCTGATTCCCAAACATCATCACAGCCGTGTCCTGATGATCCAAAGCCATTAATTATATACTTCTTATGCCCCTCTACGTTTAGGAATTAAATGTCATTTAACTTTGGAAAATTATTATTATTTTTTTTTAAAAATGTAATTGTGTGCATTCCGGTCTCAACCAGCAATAGTAAACGAGCAAAAGGAGCGTCAGATCCTTTGAGAAAGGCTTGTTATTACAGTGTCCCCACTGGCTTTAAGCCTTAAATTATCTGTTCATGCCACTGCTTAACTAAACCATGAGAAAGAGCTGGTTCCAGTCACCCCCTGAAGTTTGTCTTTCAGCGTCTCTCCTCGTATTTACTGCAACATTGTTCCAGATTTAGAACTCCTTTGCTGTGAGAGCTAGCTATTCCTTTTATTTCCAATGTTTCACAGTTCATTTTGTAACTAAATCCCTCGACCAAACAAAAGCGACCTGGTACAGACGTCGCCACAGACTCGGCATCCTCGTGCTTTGGAACGAATGACGGCGGTTTCCTCGTGTATTTGTATTGTTCTTTGGCTTTGAGGGGAACTAAATGTTTAACCACCAACTAACAGGACTGATTATTATTTCATTAAGGGACTACGGGGTAAGACAGCAGGAGGCAAATGAAATTAAACAGCATAATAGAGCAGAACTAAACACCAAAACACTGGGTAGACTTAATCCTCCCTCAGCACTACAATGCGGAGCTTCGCTTGCGTTGTTGTGCTTCTTTACATATAAGGGTAAAATGTCTGCCAAGAATGGGGAACAGAATATTTTCTGCCCTTCTTCACATTATCAAGGAGATGATTAAAGTTTAAGAAATGGGTCTAGGAATGGGGTTGAGCTGACTTTGAAAGCTTTGTTTAATAAATACCTTTATTATGTCACACCCCAAGATCCAAAGGGGGGTACTTAAAGTGATAAATGTGCTGAATTTAGTTTTATTCTTTCTCCTTCCTTCCATTGTTTGACTATTTTAAAACGTGGTTCATTTATAGGCATGCTGACCCCTGCTAATAGTCTTTTTTTCCCCCTTGCTTTTGTTAGTGGGTTGTTGCATCTGTTGGCACGTTGTGTGTGTTCAGACTAGCAGTGAAAATTGTAAAGCTAGAATGACGGGCCTGATGTGCGATAAATCGACTTTTTCTTTTTTTCAGCACTTCAGTGATGCATGTTTGCATACACACAAAAGCCCATGGTTAATGTCAGTGAGCGAGAAACACACTTAAGCAGCGGCAGTGTTCCTGGATACAATTTGTAATTTTGTTGCTTGTAGTGCAAGTGTAGCTTTACTGTCACCACTTCTAAAAATGAGAATGCAAAATGTAAAGAAAAAATAGTAACAGGATATATATTTTTTTAGTTTATTCAGCTTAGCCAACAGTTAGCCAAGAGACAAGTGACATTTAGTTGATATATTTGCATATAATCGATCGGTGGAATAGCATGAAAAATGAAACATGAAAGAGGAACACGTCACCACATGTGGTCGCAAAGTTGAGAAGCAAAATGGGACCTGTTCATAAAAAGTATTGCTGCTAGTGGTCAAAACCTCTAAAAGCTACCATTAAAGTCAGGTGATTTTGTTGATCTTGCATGTGGTGCAAACTCACACCATTTTTTCATTGTCTTGAGCTGGAAAATGGTCTGTCTGTTCTTTAGTAAATCTCATTTTCATGGTCTTAACACTATATAAAACACTTGATAAATATTGAAATGAGCTCATAAAATGAAATGAGGAAACGCAAACTGCGGAACTGCTCAAAATTCAAGTTTTTGGCATGCCAGAAATACATTTTGGAACAAACTTGTGATTAATCAGGCTTCTTATCTGCAGTTAAAATGCATGTCTAACAACAAAGGAACGAAGAAATTGTGAAAGTCTAAAGTTAAATGGTGTGACTTATTTAAAATCCAATACTGTATCACAATCCAGTGAGACCAGTTAGCATTTTGATTTTGTTAAGACCTAACTTCAGGTCTTAACAAAATCAAAATGAATAAGTTATTTAAAAAAGAAAAAATCACCCACTGTACAGTTTTTATGAAGGGGGAAACTATGATTAGAGGCCCAAACTGTTTTTTGTACCAGGCTGCAAATATGGATTTTGTTGCTGTAAAGCTGGACATTGCAACATGGAAGTCTATGGGCTTTAAAGTCAGCCTCAAATGGCCACTAGATGAACTGCAGTTTTTTGGCAATGGCTTCATCTTTCAGCCCTACAGATTGCCGTTTGTGTATGCCACACTTAAGTGCATGCAGTGTTCTTTGGAGTCAGATGACTGAACTTTCAGGGTAAATAATACACATGATTTTTGGTTCTTGGTAATTTGCTTTCCTTGCTGTAGCTATGTAGTAATATGTATTGTGTTATTACCTTTTATTGTCTTGCAAGAGACCCACCCAACTGAGAGAGAAAGAGCAGCATCAGTTGTTCAAATTCCTAAAGGCATATTTGTTCATGTTTAACAGAAGAGGACTCGCGGTTGTGTGAGTTATGTACATATTATTGTTGGTCATAGTTCATTTTTGTGTCAGGCAAACACATGCTTCATCTAGCAGCTCAAACAGATTGCATTTTCTGGCTAACTGCACTGTGAGGCCTGTCTTTTTCAACAGTTTAAACTGAGGAAAGAACATATTCTGCAGCCTGTTAGTTTAACCTGAAGGCCATAAACTGAATAATAAATTACAAAAGCTGATATCGGCCAAATAAAACATGTGAGAGATGTGATACTTCCAGCTGAAGTCAGCATTGTTTTTACAAAAGCAGAGTGAAATCTTGAATCGAGTGTCTGGCTCGCAGTCTTTGAGCATATTGGTAACAATCTGGACGGCCCAGCTTTATCCTGAACAGGACAACAGCTGCACCGAACTGGGATCTCCTGTTGCATAACAATCTTTATTATAGACAGAAAAATAATAATAGAATTTATCTATTTTCTCCATCTGACTTCAGCCTCCAGAGCAATCAGATCTGCTGCAGATGTAATCTATATACAAGGACATGGTTCAATTTTACAGAACCTCATTTAAAAGATGTTAAAAAATGGATTTTAATGTGGACATTTGATTATTGTTACTGCCCAAAAATGTATTTTTACTTACTTTAAACAATTATAATGTATGTTGTAGTCAAATCACAAATGATATACCTGAGTTCCCAAAGATTTTTTGAGATGAAGATGTGAACACCTTTTATTTTTTCTAATGGTGCAGAACATAAAACAGCAAAGAAGACATGACTGCCTTTGTCATTTTCTAATCGCATTGCTTCAAAACAGTGATTTGAAAATGAATCGCTTAGCCCTACCTTAAACTGACAGCCTTTGAATTTTCTATGATCTCTGTGTACACTGCACATAAATGTGGAAGATGTGCATGTGTTTGCCCTTTGATGCAGTCTGTTCAGGGAACAGTATGTATTAAAATAGTTTTATATACAGGGCCAGCTCTCAGTCTTGATGCTGTATTTTTCCATTAGTGGCTTGTGGTATTGTAACCAAAAAAAAAAAAAAATCCCATGTGGTCTAAAAAGCATTTTGCCCATTGACAACAATCATGAGTGTTGCCAGTTTACCTCTGACTGCAAAACAAGGTTGGCGTTTACTCTTTCTAGTATCACTTTTTATTCACTGGAGGTTCTGTATTTGTAAAACCTCCTCCTGGTTTTATGTATGTGAAGTCATCACAATGTGATGTGACATTGACTGATTGACTTGGGGAAACACTAATGACGATGACCTGAAAACTAGAAACTTTTTGGATCTTGTGCAAAGCCAGCAATTTTCATTCAGGTAACAGGGGATTTATACTTCTGCATTAAATCTACACCACAGGTACGTTGTAACCACAAACCCTTCTGAAACCCTTCTAGAAATGTAACTACATGTTGCCATTGATGCAGCCCGCGCAGGTATAAATGCTGGCAACTGCATTGGCCACTTGCGAAGGCTGCATTGCTCCACATAGATTCACTGCAGAAGTTTAAATTAAGCATAAGTTGTTGCCACCTTTCATTTCAGCCCGGTCTCATAGCAAAATGTGAAAAGGTCATGAAAAATTAATGTATTTGTTCATGTTCATGGGCACAAATTGTTCTGTTTTTCAACTCGACTTTGAAACTTATGTATTTCAAAAGGAAGAGTGCTGTCCAGACTCTTCAGTGGGAAGGCGTCACCATAGCAACCAAGAAAGCAGAACTTGAAAAACGTAGCAACCATTGTTATTTAATGCAAACCATGAACTTAAACTAGTAGTTTTTATTACCTAAACATAGTAGCTTCTAATGATAATTAATAACCCGATTAGAAATAATGTAAGTGTAGAAATCTGTCTTGTAATTAATTCACACCACCAACAACCCCTCAAGGCCCTTTTTAGGCCTTTCAAAGTGGAGAGTAATCATTTTCAGTACATGGACACGAATCAGTACATATGAGTCAGATGAAAAATTGCGCTCAGGGACAGTAGATTGAAAGTCGTGACTATATCACAAACTACCTTGACACTTAAGCATGAGGGTCTGGCATGCACTTTAGCAGAATATTACCATAGACAGTATAAAGACGTAGGTACTCTGTCGTCCTGTTATGAAACCAGATGTGATTAGCAAAGGCTGGCGCCGACGGTGAAGCCACATGCTCGGTGACTAACGACTTGTGACTGACAAGTCATCAGTCATTGAGCATAACCTGGATAATCCTTTCTGACTCTAATAATGACCATCATTTACAAAATGAACTTAGTGTTTTATTCTGTATGACTTGAAACTAATGACTGAGCCCATGAAGTCATCAGGAAAGTGTTTACTGAGATCACAGAGCGAGGGAGCCCAGAGTCGATTTTCCGTGGACTTTTGTACAAGCAGAAGTCTTTTTGCAACCAGAAGAGTCACCCCCTGCTGGCTATTAGAAAGAATGCAGATTTAAGGCACTTTTGTGTTGGTTTCACTTTTCAGTTTTTCAGTTTTATACTCTCTATGGGTCTAACAAAGAATAGTGTGCTTATTATTCATTCTTTGTTGGTTAAAAAGTGTAGTCTTTGTCAGCGGGCCAATGCGTGCAGGGACCTGTCAGAAAGTCACATTTACCCCAGTTTGAGATCAGCTGTTTCAATCCAACAAAACAAAACACAGAAGATCCTTTTTTCATGTACTGAGCCTATGAAAACACTTATTTAATGCTTTGTGTGGATCTGGAGGAGCTTTGTCAAGTCATAGTAAATATATCCCACCCCGATGATGCCACAGTGATGTCATTAGGGTTATTTTAGCAGAAAACCTGTACAAACTGGGCGGTGGAGGGTCTGATGCATTAGGTAAAATGTAAGATGGAGAGTTTTGGGAGCTCCATGCTTGGAGCTAGTAGTCTTTTGTAATTTGTGAGCGATTTAGTTCATTTGCTTTTCATTGTATGTGGAAATGAGCAGAAACAACTGACGGCCTAGAAGAGATTCCTGCACGTCAGTGGTCCTTTAAGCCTCACTGTACTATCTGAATCCTGTGTAATACAGTGTGAAGGCGAACAAAATGTTTCACTGTGTTTAGATGTTGTGTGCAATTGTTGCATCAGTGTTGCCTTCAGGGTGTTACAGCTTCAGGCAGATGAGGGAGCTGTGAGTTGAGTTATTAATTTTCAGGTTTTGGCTTTGTACGTCATCAAACTGTGTTGTTTGTTTGTTCCCAAACTGCCACAGTCTGTTTCTCCTTTTTTGTCTTCACTGTGCTTCCATTCTCTTATTTTTCTGTCCTTTCCTTCTGGTTTCGCTCTATATATGGGTAGCTATGTGAGTTTGACACAGATGATGGATGGGATGAATAAACACTTCACTGAGAGCGAATGAAAGACAGGAAGGTGTAGGAAACACTTTCCTGACCTTGAGGGATGCATTTTGGAGGGAGGTATTAAAAAAAAAAAAAGAAAGAAGGAGATAAAATGGGAGAAACGGTGAAAAAAAAAAGATCTGGAATAATATCTTAAATGTTCCCTTGCCCCATGTGGTCCTCCTCACCCTGTGGAAATCTTTTCCCCACGGTCCCCCCTCCACCATCACCACGACCACATTATCTGTCCCAAACCAGAGTTACATAACTAGATCGGGGTTCTGAGCCAGAAATTTCCTTATGTAACCCCCACTCTCTCACACCGCGCTGTAACAACAGTGGAAATGTTTTAGTTCTGGTAATAAATGAAGGCTTTTATTACAATTTTAGTGGAAAAGGATTCTTTAAATCTCTGCAAAATCATAAAAAAATGTTTTTAGTATTTATTTATATTACTCTTGTCAGACTACATGAAAAGTCAACCATGAAATGTTTGCCACTGCCACTAATAGTTAGGTTTATCTGAACCTGCACAGTAGAAGTTTTGCTCGCCAGCGGCACCAAATGGCAAAAAGAGGTGATTAACTAGACTCTTAAGATGCAAGATGTGAGTAATGCCACGTTTATGTTGAACCATGAAAAAATTATAGTACAGATATGAGGCATGTGTGATGGAGTCTTCCTCAGTTCAGTGGTCTAATATTTGCAGATTTGCTCTGTGCAATGTTTTCCTTATAATTTTAGAGATTTTTCATAAAAATGTCCAAACTTCTGTCTTCTGGGTGAGTGGTTTAGAAAAAAAAAACCTTTACCATTTTACCGCAAGTCCTGTTATCACACCTCCTTCTGTCAGGTTTATACGTCCTCATCTGGTATTTCTGGGGCACTACCCTGCACTTAACAAAAAAAAGCAAAAAAAAAAAAGCTGATGCTACAGAGTTACCCGGTGAGTTAAAGTGTGATGTGACTTGGGGTCCTGACCAGAGTCGTTTTCACGCGAGCACTGCAGCTCTAAACTCTTCTAGACCACCCATTTCCAAATTTAAAACAGCCACAGCCCGTTTGGAAATCTGAAAATCTTTAATCACAACTGAGGTATTTCCATTTTCTGTGTTTTCGTTCATTAATTTTGATCTTCTGACTATTTGCTTATGAAGGCTGAGTCTCCATTCACAGCTTTACCTCCAGCACCTGGCAGCCAGTCCTCCGTTTTGGTTCGTTCCTGCGACTGTCATGATGCAAGACGACTTCAGGATCATGAATGCATCAGAAAATAAAGAATAACATGTAATTTTTAAATCCCATGGCTTTGTTATTGAAAATTGAAAGTTTTTACTTATTTATCTTTCTTGTAAATAACTTCACCTGCAGCACCATCGCGGCCCACCAAGGGGCTTAGCCCCACACATAGACCATATAAAAGGTGAACATACATATAGTAAAGTCAACTATTGGTTTCTGAAGTCCTGTTTTAAAGCCTAGAGATGACATTTTTTTTGCCACCAAGATGGCGACAGCAAAAACGGGTTTGACTGTCAATCACAAGTCATTAGACAATGAACATGCGGTTTCATACCTCAGATAATCCTCCATTTTGAAACATGGTATGACTAAGATTTACAAAATAGACTTAATTTTTTATTCAGTATGACCCAAAACGAGTGACTGAGCCCATAAACTCAGCAGCAAAGTGTTTACAGAATTCAAGTCAGAAAGCTGGTTTCTCATAGACTTCTATAGGACTGGAAGTCTTTCTGCAACCACAGCTATCGCCATGGACTTCAGAGAGAATGCGGGTTTAAGGCACTTCTGCATTGGCTTCATCTTTCCGACCCGGAAGCTACGTCCATGTTTTATACTGTCTGTGGGCCCACACTGTAGGAATCACTGTTCTAGACAATACCTGGTAGAGCTGCATCTGCAAACGCAAAAGTCCGACACACTTGGATCTGACATTAAATGGTCTTTAACCAGCTCCCTGTAGTACAAAACCTGTCATGTCCTGGTAACTACCTGGAGTATTCACAGTGAGCGAGTGGTTGTCCTGCCTGCTTATTTAATAAGAATGCGTCTCCTGTTGCGTGCTACATGTGAGAAAGGTCAATTTGACAATGGTCGAGGACAATTTCATGACCTGGTTCTACAGAAACTGTGTGAAAATAGCAGCAGTTAG
Organism: Paratilapia polleni; assembly: GCA_015106735.1. Classification (NCBI taxonomy): domain Eukaryota; kingdom Metazoa; phylum Chordata; class Actinopteri; order Cichliformes; family Cichlidae; genus Paratilapia; species Paratilapia polleni. The sequence continues at coordinate 83,225 of VUQI01038292.1, read as the reverse complement.
TGTGATGATTTGGAGAATGTGTTGTCAGACAACTGCTAACATTCAGGGCCAACGAGACTCTGACACATGCATTCAAAAAAATAAATAAAAGATCAGTGATGAACTGTATCAGCAACACTTCCCTTCTTTAAGCATTAGACTTACAAAAGATGGTGAACGAGTATTTGTGGACAGCTTTACTATCGACTCAGGAAATTGTGGTGTTTTGAGGAAATTGTCATGGATGAGGTAAAAAAATTTTAACTCAAGAGCTTCTATAATTCGATCATCTCCTATCATTTCATGTAACACAATGTTAAAATGTTCCAACAGTGAAAAGCTGTGTTGTCTTGTGAGATAAAGGATTTGTGTGGCTCCGTCTGTGGTGAGCTGAGGATCACTAATATATTTTAATGCCTGCCACATTTCCTTATCAAACTCCTAACAGTAATCTTGCTCTGTGGGGGGTGGATTAGCAGATTAACAGTCCCCTATAGCGCACACACACACACACACACACACACACACACACACACACAAAGAAATATACACATATGTGCTTGCAAATTAATGCACATTTGCTTCGGGATTAATTCAGGTTTAAGACTGCAGGTGACAGTGGTCGACCCCAACTCCCTGTCAAAGTAAGAAGATAAACAGGAAGATGTTGAGACAATATGTTGTACTGGAGCTGTTAAGTGATGACCAGTCACAGCAGGAAAGTCGCCTGCTGTAGTTGTTGTTTACACTGCACCGAGATGGAAAAACAGGAGGATATTACAAATGTAAAGACAAACTATTTACACTAAAAGCCATTGGATTAGACGTTAGTCCAAATGTGGGCTAACTTCTAAACCACAGCACCAGATTTATTGCTCCTAATTATTCAACATGGAATATTAATCTGTTGTGGGTTACCTGCCCACCCCACGCCTCTGCTAAGATGGTGGCTAAACATGCTGACTTTGATCTTAAGAGTAACATCCATATATGCTTCTGTCACATGCTTAGATTATGACATTCAAAAGATCCAACTTCAAAAAATGGATGCCAACATGCTTACTAAAGGCATGCTGCAATCGTAACAGTAGCACAATTTGCTAGTATCATATTATATATATATATATATATATATAATATGAGTTATGTTGGCATTCAGCTAAAAAAGATCTAAGATAGGAAGCTGTTCTCTTCATTTTTCCTTATGGTTTATGTTTTTGTTGTCAGCCTACATTGAAAGATAGACATATCAAAGTGTTAAATCATAGATTAGTGGTCTTCTTAAAGAGGAGCTATTATGCTAATTTCCAGTACATATTTTTATTGGTAACATGTACTGAAACTAGGTGCAGTTGCCTCATACAGCACTCAAACACAATTGTCCCCCCTCCCCTGTCTCCTGCTGGCCTGCACTTACACTGCGCTTAGCAATCCGGGGCTAAGTATGCTCCAATTTGTGTCAGCAAAACTGGGGAGGCAGTGACACTCTGTCCTCTCATGCATTCGTTAAGTATTTAACAAAGTGATTTTTACGGAGGTGGCTGAGGAAGCATTGGAGATCTGTGCTGGGGGTGCATATAGCGAACATGCTACATGCGTACTGCAACCGCGTCCACATTTTGGTAAATGGTAAATGGACTGGTACTTATATAGCGCTTTTCTACTCAGTTTTTGAGTACTCAAAGCGCTTTGTACTACATGCCACATTCACCCAGTCACACACACATTCATACAGTGCTTTTATCTACACTTAAGCACTTAGCTAACATTTACACACACACACTCACACTCTGATGAATGCATCAGGGGGCAATGCGGGGTTCAGTATCTTGCCCAAGGATACTTCAGCATGCAGACTAGGGGAGACAGGGATCGAACCACTGACCTTCCGATTAGTAGACTACCCGCTCTACCTCCTGAGCCCCAAATGGGTTTCAAATGGGTCAGGGCCCGTTTTGCTTAACTGCGCCCAGGCCTGGCACACAGTGGTCACACTAGTCAAACAAACTGGATTTTAGTGGTCAGTCGCACTCGGGAGCAGTACAGATAGCCTAGTAGTCTCTACTACAGTAGCTTTACATGACTCACAGTTCAAAAATAATCCTTATTTATCTTATACTGGGCCTTGGCGCAGCCCCTCAGTTCATCCTCTGTCCTAAACAAGCTGCTGTAGCTCCTCTCCCTATAAGGCCACCCTCCTTTTACACCAACTTTCTTCTTATTTGGCTTTCCCTCACAAACAAATGATTTGGGAGAGGCTGCTGTGCTCACAGCCAGAGCTGTGACCAGGTAAGGATATCCGCTCCCATTGACACTACACAGAGCCAAGAGTAGAAAAAATTATATGAGACTGAGGTCTTATGCTGCGTTCCATTTGAAGTGGGAAATCGGAAATCCCGACTTCCCGCTGTGAATTTTCAGATGAAACGGCCCCTCAAGTCGGACTTCCCACTCAGAAATTCGGAGAAGTCACACCAACGGCGACTTTGCAATCCAAGATGGCAGCATCGAGTGTAACTAGTAGTAAAACTGTAGAACTTGTAATCTGTGCTACCACTGTTGTGTATCTGTGACTCCCTAAGCCATACACAGGGAAGTGCTGCAGTGGTTTTTCCAAGTGCAACAAAGCAGGCATTGCATTGTACACCAGGTATTGCTAGTGATGGCTGAATGACTCTTCAAAACAAAGTCTGTGAGCAAAACAAAGTCTGTGATTCCGACTACTACTACTACAGGAATGCAGTCAGCTCACCCCCAGCTCTGACTTTTTGAGGTAAAAGAAACTCAGCATTAAAGCAGTCTGAAGCCTGAGGTTTTAGCTCACAGTGATTTCTTGCACATTACTCTGACCTCATTGAAACGTATTTGAAACTTTTTCCATGTTTGGTACAAGCATCCACCACTGTAATGTATATACAGTATATGGCACAAATAAGGAAAAGCATAGGACCCCTTTAATAACCATCCATTTTATTGAATTGTGTTGAACTCTTTTCTACAGTCTTGACGAATCCTTGAGGTAGAACAAGAACTTGTTCTAACTTAGGGATTCATCATATAATTTCACTGTATAGCTCTGCCATACCTTCAATTTGTAACATTTGGTGTAGACAGAGTTCCCATGAGGTTTTTGCTCCTGAGAGATTTAAACTGTATTTTCTTCAGCAATTTGCTTTACTTGGGGAATCTTCTTCTTCTTCTTCCCCCATGTGGGGATTTCCTCTTGTTCGTTTCTGTGAAGCAAAATTTCACAATTTATTTGAAGATTCCTTGGTGGACCAAAAACACACACACACACACACACACACACACACACACACCAATGAAACTACAGCATCAAACAGTTGAAAAATTAGAATGTAACCCTTGATAATTTTATAAAATTTCGTATCCAAAGTCTTTCATCTGATGTACCTTTATGTTGGAGCTGTATTGGCTCCTGACCTCTAGACCTTCTAGATTAGCATACTTTTTTTTTAGTTTTTTGTTTTTGTGTTTGATTAATAATCACAGACACCACATTAACCTGCAGTAGTATATGAGCTGCATTATTCTGTTTTCATTAAACTAATCTGTGACCCTGCACTTCCTTTCTGGAAGCATCTGCATTTATTAGAGGACTTCACCTTTTGGTTTAAGTGTTTCCTCCTGTGCATTGCTAGATAGGTAACCATATCCATGCCCTGCCTACTTCTTTTCCCACATTTCCTGTCTCATGTTGTCACACACTCACATTTCCTCAGGTGTGCCCTCTCTCCATTATCATCCCAGCACTGTTGACTCAGTATTTGTGGTCGATACCATCATTACTATTTGGCCATGTTTTGAAACCATGACTTGAATGTGGACAGTTTATCGTGTCTTTATTATTATCACACTCACGTGGGGTTGATTTAAAGAAGAAGTAAAAACATTTGCACACAAGTGATACAAACAACAGGTCAAGTAATACCTTTAATAACTGCAGGATGAAGGATGAAAGTCTCTGAAAAGCAAGATTGAAGGCTAAAGATGGCTTTTCCTGTGTGGTCGGTTACAAATGAATAAATCTCTGTTGACATTTATGCCACTCTGTGTGTGTGTGTGTGTGTGTGTGTGTGTGTCTGGTCCCTGTGGTGGATCACAGTGTAATCTCAGTTATTCCCCTGACTTGCACTCTGAGGGCATGAACACACACACACACACACACACACACAGAGTTACAAACACCCATTTTGCGTATCGGAGTATAATCTGTGCTCGTCCTGTCAGAGCCCTCGCTCAGTGGGAATCATTAAAGAGTAGTTAATTACCCATAATCCACGCTAGGCCAGATGTCTGCTCTGTTAGAATGGTCTGAATTTGTGTGCCTTCCTTTTCCTCATATTTTCACCTCACCTTTTTTTGTTTTTAGTCTGTTGTTTCCTCCTGTTTATTTGTGTTGTTCCTCCCTCTTTAAAACTCTTTTCTTTTGTCTCTTGTTGGGAGTTTGTATGCTTGATTTGTACTCTCTCAGTGGTTCTCTTTCTCTTTCTGCTGGTTCTCTGCCCACAAATCTGTCCCCTCCTCTCTCCTCTCTCACTCCTCCCTGCCTCTCTTTTCTGTTCACACTCACTTGGATCCAGAGACACTCAAGAGTTGTTGACTTGTTGCAGCCACCACAACACAAACTTTAGTCCCAGCCTGCTGTTTGAGCCACTGTAAGGTACTGTAACAACCTGTGTCAGTGTGCATGTGTGTGGGACTTCATGCATTCAGTGCATTTAATGCGTTTTTAATATTGAGTGTCTGCAGAGTCTGCAGAGGTGAAACGATACTTTTACAGCCTTTGAGCTGTGGTAACTGCTGGCTATGTGAGGTTTCATTGTCTTTATGGTTATTTTGCTGTTCACTTGCACACATGTTTGTTTTTAACTGGGTTAAATTTGCATCAAGTTATTTGGTTACAGAGGAAAATCTTCCAATTATCTGTTTCTGAAGAGGCTTTGAAGTGATAAATTACTGCTGCTGTTTTTTGGAGTTTTTTTTCTACGCTGTAAGCTACAACAAAGTGGTACTTGAAGATGATTTTTATTTTGCTTTTTAAATCCAAATTTAGTGTAATTAAATAAGCGTTTCATTGTCCTTTCGTGACCTGGAAACATCATCTGAGAAAAGATGGTGGCTGTTTTTCATCTCTGTAGGGTAAAGAGGCCCTTAAATGTAGTAATTTAGGCACTTTTATGCCCGTGTTTGCTTAGAAGTTGGGCTTCACAGTTTCGTTCATTAGCTTTTTTTCTTTTATATTCACTTTTAGTAGCATGAAGCCTGAAAAAAAACAAGAGTTTCACATTTAAAATCTGCATTGGGCAGGCCCACGCTAGCATTTAAAATGACTTTTTGACACATAATGAATTTCAATGTATCCATCACCATCCTGTAGTTAAGCTTGTTGGGACAAAGTAGACTTGGGCAATTTTGTCAGATCTTTCAGCAGAAAAGGCTCTTAACAGTGAGGAGTCCACATCCTAAAAACTTATCACCATGTGTCAACTCTTGCTTGGTAGGCACAGTATTTCACCAACTAGCCCTGTGCCACCAAACCCAGGATAGTTCGGGCCATATGTTAAGATCAGTCAGTTAACCAGTTACTGCCAATATTGTGGAGTTGTGTGTTTGCACTCACTTGTTGTGAAAAGCAATACAAAACTGGACAAATCCAGCAAGACAAGGGACTTAAATCTGATGAACATTCTAAGCACCTAAAAAACACTACTGAAAAGTGTCAATTATAAGTTAGTTTTAATGTAAAGATCAAAAATGGCACTTTCAGACTATGTTTGACCATTTAGGATTTGTACATTTATATTTTCATCATCTCTTTCTCCTCCTCTTCTTCATCTGCATTCTCCACCACTGCTCTCTCCACCTCATCTCCTCCTCACCTGAAGCCTCATCTCCTGAGCTGAAGTCAGAACATAAGAAACTGTGCATAAACATGCTTATTTATTCCCGATATCGTCTGAGTTACTTATTTTCTGCAGATTAGACATGCGACCCTCCCGTCTTCAGACAGCTGACAACGAGCCAACTATAGCAACAGCTGGTTATAAGCTAACATCATGCCAGCTAACGTTAGATTCGAGTGTCCTAAAAATCACGCTTTCCCTCTGACAAACAGTTTAATTACATTCTCACATCGTATGAGAGTTTATTCGTTAATTGCCCGAGTCTGACAACGTTAGATCCCCTTCAAAGAAAGTTTCAGTGACACCGGCTAACAGTGGCAAAAACAGCAGGGATAACCGACAGAAAAGTTCAGGAAATCCTCAACAACTCACCTCAGTATCGCTGTCATCGGTCAGGAGTGAGGTTCATTGACTCGTTGACCTGTATTGGAGTTTTACAGCCTCCTCCAGAGTAAATTGATGTGGACGCTTCACACCGGGCACACTGACAGCTGAGGTAAACAGCGGACTGACAGCTTACTACAGATGAACGCCAGCCAGAGCATTTCCGTCTTTTATTCCTGATTTATCATTAAGTGTTGATATTATTTAAATATGTTAAAATGTAGTGTGCTAAAAAAATCATTTTATACAGTCTTTTACAGTAGAAGAAACTTGCCGGCCGTCTGTGGCTGTTATGGGGAATCGCAGAGCGGCTGGCTGTGGTCGGATACAGTGGGTTAAAGAGGGCAATGAAAACACCAAAACCCCAAGCAATGCCACAAAACATGTTAAAACAATCTGTAAAAAAGCCAGCTAGCATTAACTTAGCTAGCAAGCTAGCATCAGCATAGCACCGCAGCCAAGATCGGGATCACACCCAACATTTTGAGCATATTATCCAGGAACTTGTAGTGTGCTTAATATAAAACCAGATGTCACTTTGAACACATGTATGCACTTAAAATAATAAGTGTAAGTACAGAAGTACAAGATTTAAGACACACGGTATATAACTAACTTCTATCAGAGGGTTTCATGAGTGTTATTTCACAGTTTAGTCAGCAGCTATGGTCTATTACTGGTATTTTGTAAATGGAAAACAACAATGTGCAGTAGTTAGAATGAAGAATTGCTGATTCAAAGAAAAAAAAAAATTCAAATGTACTTTTTACAGAGTAGATGGTACCTTGAACACATCTTTGCTAGCTAATACCAATCCAGTAAATTATCAACTTTATATCCCAGCAAGTTAACTGATAAAATCCAGATTAGAATTTTTAATGCCTTCAACTAAATGTCTTTAATGTTACCCCTAATGATGCTGGCCTGGGCGACTCTGCTGACCCTGTGTTAAAGACCAGATGGAGGCTGGTTTCAGCGTGAAGGAATCTGCACAGTTACAGTGAACTGAGAAACATCTGCAGTGACTGATGCAGAACGGAACCTCTGGCTGGGAGTAATTGGGCATATTTGTCATTATAATGGAAAAACCTTCAGCTCTAAGGGAGAATCACTCATCAAATAACTACACATACATATAGGACATGTGTGTTGAATTAAAAATGATGGGCAGTTTGTGAAGATACCATCCAAAGTTTTTGTTCTAAATAGACACCATGTCTTGCAAAATGTCTGACAGCAGTCCTCTAATATACAGCATGTGCAGTAAATGGCTAAATAGTTTTTACTGAGTGACACGTTTCAGGTGCCTAATAACTGTATCCAAAACAGATTATTTAAATAAACCCCTCTTGGCTCTTATGAAAGATTTCTGGAGTAGACTGTAAACCTTTTGGTTGATTTATTAGGAATTTGTCGGTTGCTCATTGTGCTTTTTATTATTAAAAACAGCAGGATCACTCTTCAATTTTACTTCATGGTCTTCTTGGCTTTGTGGCCAAGTGTACCCTTTCAACAATTACAAAAAACCCCCCCAAAAAACAATGTTAATCTTATAAATGTCTTGGAAGTCGACTATAATACATGATGGATTAAGTGAAAGGGAATCATTATTTGTACTGGAAATGAGAGAGCTTTAAGTAAAACACCTCATTTTTCTGAGTTTGTACCTGACAGTCAGCTGCTCTACCTGGTTTTTTGTTGGTTTTTTTTTTACATTTTGGCTCATTTTCTTTAATTCTTTGGAGAGGTTATTGCTAGTGTTGGTCCTACACGAATGTGGCAGAGATGGACCTTGGAACCAGCAGACTGTGTTTATAGATTCATGCAGCAGACAGTGGATCACAAACTCAGTCAATAATTGATAGGATCAGGTGTACCATTGGAGCCATATTCCTTTTATATTATGTTATAACACCACTGTTTTGTTAGAAGTTAACATACATAAACTCTGTCTTATGCAACTCATGACTCAGCACTTGTCAGCACAAAGCTCGATTTTCAAATCAAGCTTTTTTCTGTTGTTTTTTGGGTTGTTTTTTTTTGTTTTTTAACTTATACATGTGTTTGCATGCCAAATGTTTGGTTTAAACCCATTTGGCCTTTATCATCTTAATCTGTAAAACGTCTCTCTTAATGTACTTGTGCCAGACTGCACTAAATAAACGTGGGTACTCACTTACTGGCAGGACTCTGTCACGCCACAGTTGTTACAAACTTCAGTCAAGTGTTACAGTAAACAAGTCTTGTGCACATCTTGGACGTTTTGAGCAATACTTGACAGATCTGACACAAAACTCCAGTTATCCTATCGTTTTTTAGATTGTTTAAAATGATGTTTTTGTTTGCACTTTAAAGATAGATGTGCTTTTGCTGTTTTGTTTTTTTTAAGCAACTATAGCTTTGATAGTAGAGAAGCCTCTTTTTGTGGAACTGATGAAACACAGAGCTGAGGGACCTCTCATCTCTTTCAGCGATTTCAGATTTTAAACACTTGGTCTCACTTGACATCGACTCATGAAATCTGTCAGAAAAGTGACAATTATACAATCTTAGTTTTGTATGGTGATGGGGAACTTAGTATAATAAGCAAAATCAGGAACTGAGCAACCAAACTTGGCACACAGGCACATGCTAGGCCTCTGAAGGCTCTTATCCATCAGATATTATGATGTCATCATGTTGCCTAGCAGCCACCTACGAACGGGCTGAAGTGACCCATTTGCAACATTTATCCACCTATAGCACCTTAGAAAAGCATCATTTCAGTTTCACGACAGTAACATCTCATTTACATTCACAAAACTTGAATTATGCATGATATATTATGATGTCATCATGTTGCCTAGCAACCACCTAAGAATGGACTAAAAACACTGACCAAACTATACTGTAGTATGGGCATATACTAGTTTATAGAACACAACACACGTTATCAACATGTTTTTTTTCTTTTTCTTTGTTTTGTTTTTTTACGCTGTAGCATTAAAACCACTGAAAAGGTGAAGTATAATACAGTGACCATCTTGTTACCATGTAATATTCTGCTGGGAAAATTTGAATGCTGACATCCATGTGGATGTTACTTTGACATATACCACCCACTTAAACATTGTTGGAGAGCTGAAGTACACTGGCACATTTCAAGGGAACTCCCCAACAGCAGTGGTCTCCGGCCGCAGCACAATGCATCCTGCCATACTCCCAAGGCGGTGACCCTGCTACAAACTACCCAGATCCCAGCCTGGCCAAGCATCTGTGGGATGTGCCAGAACAAGCCAGAGACCAAAACCCACAAACCCACAGGGCCCAAAGGAGCTGCTGTTAACGTCCACAGGACACACCCCAAAGTCATGTGTCCATACCCCGATGAGTATGATCTGTTCTGGTGACATCAGGGGGGACCTACACAATATTAGGCCAGTGGTTTTAATTATATGGCTGATTGCCATGTGATTTCCTTTGGGCTCAAAAGTCCAAACTTGACTGCCACGTAAGCAATGCAGACCACCAGTGTAAAAACCACATTACAATTAATTACCCACACAACACCCCTGCTGTAGGTAAACAGATTGCAGCTGACACACATTAATGTCACACTTGTCTCAGTGCATATGTTGAATCAGCTTCAACATACCAGTGACTCCACGGAGCCCGTTCAGGAATCCCACCGTCGCGCTCACACACCCACACACCCACGCAGTCATTCATAAACCCACTAACCCACTCCACTGATATAAGTCATCCTCTTGCAGACATTGCCAAGAGGTCTTTTCCCCCCCTCTGTCTGAATGTCTGGACGATGACAGCAGTATATCTTCAGCCCCCTTAGTTCCTGTTGCCCCCACACAAACACACACAAACCTCTCTGTTTTCCTTTTTTTGTGTCGGGCTTACATTCTCTCCCAACCCCCCCCCTTTTTTTTTTAAACCTCTCACCTCTTCACCCCCTCCTCTCGCTCTGCTCTATTTGTATGAAACAGTCAGAGAGTGCTGTTGCATGGCCCTGTGGCCCTCAGTGGACGGGAACAGGAATGTCTAGTTTTTCTCCGGTGTAAATGGGTAACAGGGAAAATGCAGGCACTCACTGGTGAGAAACATCCAAACATATTTACATCTCATTACTTTCCTGCAAACATTCGCACATGCAGACACACGTATTATCGAGCTAATCCAAACCCCAATAGTTTCCTTCATATATTTTTTGTTTTGCTTTAAAAGGGAAAGTGTAAAAAAACCCAAAAAAAACAAAGCACTATTTATTAGGTCTACTCTGTGGCTTGCACTACAACATCTTGGCTGCATTGTAAGCCGTCTGAAACCTGTCCACGTTCAGTGATTCCTCCAAGCTGGTTTTGAAAGTCAACCCACTCTGTTCTTCTTCAACTTGTGTCACTAGATTTAATTTTTAAAGAGTGGAATTGTTTAGTGAAAAAGCCAAGATGGTGGTTAAATCAAGCGGGCAAAGCGGACCAAAGAGGCGCCGTCTCTTTTCTTATAAAATGCTCCAGTGAAATGACCGGCGATCCAGATTTGGAACTGTGCAAAGTTTTGTTGACATTTTAAACAGATGAATGGAGAGCAATTATACAGTTTAAATTATAACAGTTTTACAGCAGTGAGTATGCCATATAGCAATCAGAGTCTCAAGGACACAAGTCCTTGAGACAAACAAAAGCTAATCTATAGTTTTATATGCAGCAGTTACAACATAGGTGGCTCAGAAAAACAGCATTCACCCCATCATGCTGAACAGTTTAAGATCACAACAGGGAAGTACAAAGCAAGAGGTCTGACGGGAAGTTCATGATCTGTGTGGTGCAGGACAAGATATACCCACTGATAACCTGACTGTTAGCACATTAAGAGGCTGATGGGAGATCTGCCTTTATTCTCAAAGTCAGTTTTCCATGCTAAACCAGTGATTTGCTAAGCTTTGCAAGTCACATGGTCTGCTTCACTGAGCTGCTCAGACGTTTAACGGCCATTCCTTGGCTGGTTTCTCTCTCTTACTGTTGACATCAGAACATCATAGAAAAGTGAGGGATTTTTTCTCAAAGAGAAGGAACTTACTGCTGCACCACCTCAAGTCTGACAGCATTTAGTCCAAGCAGTCAGAGGTTTGAATTCCCAGATCTTTAAGGGAAAATCGATTGAAAATCAGTCACTTTCTATCCAAATTAGACAAGAAGATCACAACAGGAGGAGTGTAACAATTCTCCATGTGCACAGTTTGGTTAACACCTCAGTTTTTTGTTTTTTTGGTGGGTGGGGGTGGTTCTTGAAAAGGAAGAAAACTTCACCAAATGCATGATCACTTGAACATGATTGACTCATACACAAAAAAAAGAAGAAGCAAAAAGCCTCTAATATATGCCAATATGCTAATAGTCTATGTATTTTCATACTATTTTCACCTATTTTCATACCTGAACAATCTTTAAACTAGCACTGCTCTCTCCAGACTAGCATGCTTTAACCAGGCTTTAACAGCTCCACATGGCCAGTTACCATCATTACCTATGTACATTACTAAAGCTGTTTTGGCTGGTGACTTCATATAACTGCTACGTCTCGACACAAGATTGTGGGCATTTGTGTATATACACACACACACACACACACACACATATACATACATATATATATGTATGTATATGTATGTATATGTGTGTGTGTGTGACACTAATTTAAATATTCTCATCAAACTCACAGCAACAAAACCTTAACCTGATCCATCTTTGTACTGACGTACACAGCAGGCCTTTGTGTAAGTGTAATAAAGCAAAAAGTCCCTGTTAAACAACAAGCACCATTCTACATCACAAAAATAGGTCACGTCTGACCACAGCCTCTTTTAAAGGCATGTTGTTGGTGTCTGTAGGGCACACCAGCTGTTTGCAGCTAACAGGTGCTGGAAGGGAAGAGCTTATCACAGCTCCTCACTGCAGCTACTTAAAACCATTTGATGCGGTGCTCTTTTGCAACATGTTGACATTTCTTTGACTTTTATTACTGTACTTAGGTGAAAAAGCTAAGCCCTTAGTGCAACAGGGAGCATGCATTAGTGGGCGACGTCCATTGAAATTCTGTTTTTTTCTTTTTATGTGGAAAAAAAAAATGGCAAGAAGACATAGCTGGCTGATCTTGGATAAAGATATGAGATACCTGACAAGCCCATGGTCAAAGATACGGTTTCAACTCTCTCTCAAACACACGCACTGGCTCTACGCCTCTTAGATCTGGCACAAAACCGACAATCCAACAAGTCCGAAACAGATGCTTGGATGGGGTTCGCTGATGAACTATGCGTGCTGGACGCACGCTCAGACTCGGCCGCTCATTTTGGTTATAAAAACAAACGGAATTATGTGTGCAGAGTGTGAGAAGGGCGGAGTATTACGAATGAGCTCAAGAGAAAAAAGTGGAAATCTAGCAAAGAATCGAGGATGAACAGGGAGAGCGTTAAAACAGATTTGGCCCGCCGTTTATCTTATAAAATGCATTGGCTCTGATTGGCTGAGATTCCTCCGTGGAGCACGTGGACTTCAAGCACATGCCTACAAACCGTCTTTAACGTGTGCGAGTGAGCGGTGACGGTGATGATGTAATAAATGAAATGAAGAAACAGTTTTTGAAAGAGAAAGGGAGCGAGGGAGGGAGAAGGAGAGAAGCCGTTAATGAACCCAACCGGACAGGAACAAATGGAAGGAAAAAAGAGAGAGAGAGAGATGAGAGACTGAGAAGGGTGGAACACAGGAGGGAGAGAAAAGAAATAAAAAGCACACCATGTGATCAGGTACATTTTACTCATTTTTAAAATCTCAAGAGCATTTTGACTTTTCCGTTTCACAAAACCTCTGGTTCATTTCAGCTTGAAGACACTTAAACCCTGCTTGTGGTATTTTTAATCCATCACTGTCAGCACTCTTCTTGGCACTTTGAAATTGGAATATAAGTGGAAGCTATAAACATGGACACATGGAAGCTAAAAATAAATAAATGTCAGCCAACATCATAAAAATGTAACTCTTCTGTAGAATTAAAAAAACGAATAAATAATGGAAACTTGAAGGACTCACATACGCATATGCAGTGTGCAGCATATGTGAGTTATTGGTCACTGTAATCATTAGTCTACCACAGCTCATCAAAAGGGCATCTCAGTCAGTTACAGTCTTATGTACAAAATTGCCTTTTTTTTCTTACTACAAGGAAAAACGTAAAGAAAAGAAAAAGCTTATAGTCAGGTTTGCACAGGATTGTGATGTCAGTCTAACAAGATATTCTTTGTACAAACTTCTTAATTATTTGTATGTAAAATAATTAATCTGCAAGTAAAGTGATGTAGTGATGTAGATCTAGTTAACCTTAAGATTTTCATCTCGTTTTCATCGTCTCTTTTATACCAAAATCTACTTAGATATTATAGTTTCCCTTTACTTTAAGTGGGATCCAGAGACACAAACTTGATTTTCTGTTATTAATGTCACATTTAACCTTGTTACATCTGCTGTATTTTATTTTTTTCAATACAAAGAGAAAATTTGCACAAAAACGCTTTTGAAGACAGATTTTTCCCATTTCAGACAGTTTCTGACAGACAGAAGCCTCGTGTGTGCTTCAGCTGCAGTTAAAACATTAAAAAAAGGGGGCGATGAGAGACATGGAGGAATGGATGGGAACAGGAAACATGTAGAGGCTCTGTAGATGAAAGAGGACAGAGATGTTGACCAAGAACAAATAAAATGGCTCACTGTGAGGCTTTAATTACATACAGATTGTGTAGAGGCCAATAAGGGGGAGGGAAGAATCACTTTGACTGAGCTAAACTTCCCTGTAAATAAAAATTATTTAGATAACAGCAGTATTTCTGCCTAACTGTGCATGTATCTAAATAAAATGTATTTCATTTGTAAAGCCACTGGTTCCAGCTGATTCATCTTGGCACAAAAATCACCTTACAGACACATCAAACTTGCTTGAGGTGTGCTTAACGTGTCAAGTTATGAAGTCTGTCCTATCTATGAAACTAGTGTTCATATGTCTAAGTCTGCTAAAATGTGGAAAATCCCATTAGAAACACATATTCTTTGTAAAACTGTCAAAGTATAGCTGTTTAATGCTTGTAAAAAAAAAACTGTGAAATAAAAAGCAAACAAATTATATAAAATGGATGATGAAGAAGCTGTGCCTGCCTGGAGGTTCCTTTGATTTAATCTTGATGATGTTCCCATCTGTACAGTTTGGTTCCTCCGTTGTCTTTCATGCACATGTTGTTCTTGTTGTTGTTGTTGTTGCGTGAAAGATTAAGTGACACTAGCAGAGCTACAAGGAAGTGCAAAGGGGAGAGGAAGGGAGGAGTGAGGAAGATTTAGGATGGCATGCAATGTGACTAAGCTCATCTCAAGTTCACTGCCCCAGCAGAGGTTTCAGTAACTTTCCTGTTCTCTTCTGTTCAGCTGTCCTCAGTTTGAGAGGTAGCGTTGCAACATCTGCACCTGCTGAGACAAACTGCCAGCACGTCAGTTCTCAGCTTCCAGTTTGTAGTGATGGATGACGCTCAGGGACAGGACTGGTTTTTAACTCAAACACAGCAGGAATTTGTATTACTGCTCACTCAAATGTCCTCTGCTTGGTCTCAGCTCTAGCTCTAGCTTTACCTTCACGGACTTGAGACTTTTTTCCAGAGTGGTTTCTTGTCTTATTTTGCTCACTTCTGAAAACTGAGTAAGTGAAACTAGCGAGCTGCTACAGGAGCTAAACAGAAGTTATTTTTGTTTGAGGAGGAATGTTGTTGCTCTCTTTGCTTTAGGTCACAGGTTCAAAACTGGCTCGCCTGGACTGGTTCAGCTGAAAAGAAAGGGATTTACCTTTCAATCACAGAGGTTAGAGTCAGCCAAGCCACACCCACTCGTAGATCTATGGATTTACTTTGTGAGACTTTTCTGACCTGTAGCAAAACATTGTCATGGTTATCATGATTAGTCTCACCTCAACTTCTATTTAATAATTTGAGCTGTGGCGCATATCACGTGGTTTCACCATCAGATAGAGGTTGCTTAGTTATCATGAAGTGGAGATGTTTGAATTAGAGCATTTAACCCTATTGCCTGGTTGTCTGCGTCATCTTTGCTCAGCATGGAGAGCAGAAAAAGTGGAAATTTGAAACCACTACCTTTACAGCTGGGATGATGGAAAGCCCCCATAGAGACACTTAGTGACCTTAAGGTCAGATTCTTCTGATTGAAATCCCGTTTATTTAAGTTTGTCAACAGATCCACCTTCATGACCACTGGTCTGACATTTTAAAAAAAAAAAAACCTAACCAAAGTTCAGTTTAATGTGCCAGCATTTTCTGGATGATTGAGTTTCAGACCTAATCCAGGAAATGGGAACCCATCGGCTAGTCTGTGGATTACATAGACAATACCAAAATATCTTGGGAATTCCAGTGTGGCCAGCAGATACGCGGCTCAAGACTTCCTGTGCCAGTCAATATTTAAGGTTTTGCAGATAAATTTTAAAAAGCTAATAAAAAAAAAAAAAAAAAGCTGAATCCTCATCGGACAATGGCCAGAGCTTTTGAGTTTGCACTTCAGCAAATGCATTCAGTTTTTTGCTCTCCAGACAGACTGTCCTGCATGCAACCAAATACTGCTCTGACTACAAGCAGCTTCTGTTACCAAAACTCCTGTCCTTTGCCAGCATATTTACCTGGAGATATCAGAGATTACAGGAAGTTCAGTGGGCTTTCAGAGCCAAAAAGGAATATGTATAAATGGGTCCCAGGAACACCTACTGAGAGGAGCAGACCAAGTGTAATGTGAAAAATGGTTCAGAATGTTAGAAAATAGACAATAATTTCTCAGAGGGAGGGATGGGAAAGCTAAGCCTCCTGAAGAAACACAGCATACAAAGTGTTAACAAAATGAAGTTGTTCATTCACTCTGTATGATTCATTCAGTTGGCAATAAAAGGCTGCCTGTTGAGTTTACAACATGCTGACGTACGATGAATGCCCATCAATAAACCAATCAGTGTCAAGAATAGGTGGAAGCAGCCTGCACGCATAGGTGGTTTTAGGTGGCATTTAATTTAAAGTTTAGTGTGCCCACATAACTGCAATGTGAAATCAAAACCAGCCATATCAAATGTGTACAGTTCCTCATCGCTTTTAAAGTCAGTTTTTTTCTTCCTTAGTTATATAATAATAATTCCATAACAATTTAAGATTGGTTTGTGACTGTCGACACGTCACGCTCCAGTCTGTTATTCCCAATCAAAGATCAGTTTCCTTAAGAAACAAAGCTCCGTTGGTCTCTCTTTGTGTCAGCATTGTTAGTGGCGTATCTCTAAATCAGCCCTGTCTCAAAGCGGTGATGTCACAGCAAATATTTGGCTCTTGGCTGCTGATGCAGAACAGCTGCTTTGACATCAGTGTTTAGGGTGTGGATAGACACGGTGCAGGCTTCAAAGGTTTAACCTTCAAAAAGCAGTGCACGATGCAATGTAGTGTTAATTTACTCTTTGAAGCTTAATTATTCACTCTGACTTCCGCTATAAAGGGAAGCATGTGGTCCTGTTCAGCAGCTTTATTGTGCCAATGTGGTCCTGTTCAGCAGCTTTATTGTGTTTATATTAACGAATAACAAATAAAATGGTGTCTCTGACTCTCAGCCCACTCTCATCTTATTGTGACATTGGTTATTTTAAATCTGAGTGAACTCTATTCCTTTCATCTCTCCATCTGCATGTCATATTTGAAAGAATTTTGTGCGCGGTTCATTAGCGTGCGGTTTAAAATCTTTACTGGAATAGCTCTTTCATGAACTCAAAGAATAACCTACACATTAAAGAAAGTAAGTGGAGTGAAACTTGAAAATAAACAGTATGTTATGAATTCACAAAGCCCCGATAGACGTCAAAGAGTCAGACACATGACTCACGATTTATTAAGCATGAACATTTCATCACCATTGTGAGTTCTTAAGGCAAGACTTTGGTGATGAATAGATTCTTAAAATAAGTTTGGCGACATGAAAATCAATGAGGCCATGCACTTTCGGACTCTAATAAAGACAGTGTAGTGTTGAAATGTTAGTCTGTTTGCACAGTTAAAGGCTATGAATTAATAAGTGTTCTCCGGTCCCCTTGCTGTCCTCGAGCTGGAGCACCTGATTCAGCTGCATTTGACTGGAAGAGAATCCTGACTTTTACTGGAGCCCTTGCAAAAATTGGTATCAGTCAGGGTAGTTTTGCAAAATGGTAAAATGAAAGTTGGTCAGCAGGAGTTTGTTACTGTGTCACAATTCAAAGTTCACTTTGATGGAGGACTCTATATGTAGTTAGAATTAGATGTTAAGTAGTTAGAATTATATGTAATTATATGTAATTAGTAATTATATGTAATTATATGTAATTAGAAGCGTAGTGCATAAATTACAACATGGTAGTGTCATCTCAAATGAAACACTGCAAGTTGTACAGTTATCGGAAATGATTATTCAAACATTGGCTGCTACTTCATGTATTTTGTTGACATTAATAAGCTACTGACAAATTTACCATGAATAGACAACAAGTAATGGCACAATAAAGAACAAACAAACAAAAAAGAAACCCTACTAGCTTGCTAGTATTGATGTTACTAATGCTAGCTAACAAATGGTAGCTGGCAGCACCAGTGACGTATCCTCGGGCTTCTGGCTAAAAATTGGTTAGTGGTCACTCCTCTTTGAGTATATATCCAAAATGGTAACAAGTGTTCCAACTTTTTGACCGCCATGAGTAGCCTACACCACCAGGGTAGTCATAATGTACTTCTTTTAGCTTTTCTTGCTGGTGTGAACGCACTAGGAGAACAAAACTGCAAGTGTACGTACAAGAGATGTGAGACATTATATAGTTGATTTCCTGAGAAAAAAAGACAAAAACTGCACATTGTATCTTATGAAGAGCTTCATTGTTATAACAGTGGGCATAAAGAACACCAAGACCCACTGTTTTATATGACAGTCCACAAAAAAAGTAGTGTCTTGTTGCCCATAAAAAGTGTCAGAAAACACAACAGGTCTATGTTCCAAGGTCAACACATGACAGACCTAAAACAAGCGCATTTGCTCTTACAGTACCTTTACTGTTTCTTTGGTCTTTTTGGTCTCTTTGGCTGTCAACTGAAATAGATCAACTGTCACGTTGCTCCATGAGGAGACAAACGTGTGCTGTCTTTTAAGGATAGGGCTGGCATCACTGCGTATTTTTGTTGTCTCTTATGAACAACTCCCAGTAATGTGTTACCGCATCTTTTTGTGCTTTTGTCTATCATTACCTTCAGCCATGGAAAAAAATCCCACATATAGACCTATTCTGCTTTTCCTTATTTTCTGTCATACTGCTATGATGGTGGATGCTCAAACTAAACATGGCAAAAGTCTCAAATAATGAGGTCAGTGTAGTACAAGCAAGTTTTTCCTACTCTTGGGCCTACCTGCTGTTCAAACCTTCTGTTTGCAAGAAGCAGCCAATCAGAAGAAATTTGACTTAAAATGTGGTTGGCCTTTAAAGGGAGAAGCTAAAAAAACTTGTTTCAGACAGAGGATTAACTGTGTCTAACCCTGTGTTTCTTTTATAGTAGTTATAAGAAAGTGATTGGTAAAGGGTTAGTTGGTTGCCAAAGCAAGTAGTATCAGTCAAGACCGCTCACCTTATTCAAAAGAAGACTGATGTAATTTGTACATGGTAGTATGGATCTGCTCTAGGACCCCCTTGTCCTTCCTTTGGCATATATGTAAAGCATAACATGGCTAGACCACAGCACAGAACAGAGCAAGTGAACATGACAACAGATATGACATTAGTGCTAGGGTTGCAAAGTGGCTTGCAGATGCAAAATAGGAATGCATCAGCTGAGCCTTTGTCAGCTGACTTGTGCTGGCACTGAGATCATCTGATCTGCCGGATTTGCTTCTAACCTCGACTCTGTGGCCTGCCTGAACTATGCTTGATTTTTGGCAGCAGGGCATCATATGTCAGATAAATATGTGCACATACAGTGCTCATGTTCAGTGTGTTGTAAGAACATCTCACTCACTGATATCACTTAATAATTTCTGAATAAACAGTGACGCTCCAGGTAGTAAACGAAAAATATATTCGCCTTTTGATACACAGACATTACTTGTCTGTAAGATCAGTTCATTGTTGGCTTTGATCTTTGTTTGTACTTTTTGACTGTGAGAAACACGCAGAATATCACATATTATTTTATTAATTCATATTTCACTGAAATGTGAAGAATAAGGTTAAAGTGAAAAATGAATAATGTATGCATGAGTCTCCTACACACTAAATAATGTTGTAACGATGTCATTGTTAAACAAAACACATTACAAGACGGTTATTTCACCTTCATCTGTGTAACTATAGCAACATGTTTTTTGGTTGTTTTTTTTTTAGAGTGACAGACTTTTGGATTTATCTGAGGATTTGTTTCATGCCAGAGGAACAAGTTGGCTTTTGAGCAACACTCCCTTATCTTATTCTGCTCTACAGTTGGCTATTGAAAAGCAAATGTCAGTCACTGACATACTGTTTATGCACGCACACACACACACACACACACACACTCACATACAGGGTGGAGTGGTGCGCTGCTGTGTTGTTAGTGATTTCCAGTTGATAGACAAACACAAAAGACCTCTGTGTCTGGCGTCGATCACCCTCCCTCTCTCCATTCATTCCTCGGGACGTGTTCCTGTCCAGCAACCCCTGAAAATCCCCCCTTTGCATCAAAACTACTTCACTGTAATAATCAAGTTTGCTGAGTTTCTTAACAATTAGAAAAGACACAAAGCTTTTATACTGTCATGACACATGTGTTAAATGCTAAATTCCAGACTCATTTTATCTTTGCGGGATTACCCCAGAGCAGAATTTTTTCCTCACATGGACAATGCATCCACCTGTATAGTATCATTTATGTGCAGCACATCCCTAAGCTATTCCAGCTTTGTATAATAAAATTCACACCCATCATTCCTGCAGCACTTATTCATATTTAACATCCACTACCTTAACTTAAAAAAAACAAAAATAGCCTACAGTGATCTTTATCGCTTACTGCTAATAAAAGCAATGCTTACAAGATCTGTAGGTGCACCACTCAATTTTCCACCATTCCCAATAATGTTTTTCTGTTTTAGTACATGAGAATCTAACAGAAAACAGGCAGATATCAGATGTATTGCTTTTTCTCAGGTTCTCAAATTGGCTTAGACTGTTTGATTTTATTTTTATGCAGGGTTTCCACCAGAAACATTTAGGTTGGTCGGTGGCCGAGGCCTTGGCCCAGCTGTGAGTCAATGTAGACCCATTGAACCCTGTCTATATGCACAGTCTGAGCAGACCTTAAAATTTTGGTGTTCACCCCTTTTCCAACTGTTTTCTGACTCCGAAGAAAATCTGCTCTTATCATTGCTGCAGAATATCATTAGCCCCAATGGGAATCCCCAACCAGCTCCAGCTCCAGCATGTTTTAAAATTGTCTAATTCTTCAGAATCATAAGCCCCTGAGTTATCAGTTCCTCTGAGTTTATTGGTTCCTGGCACCTTTTTCTGACGGTTGCACCTTGAAAAACAATGACATCAAACTCATAACAGTGCAGCCTTTGTATATGCAAGCCTTCTCTATTGTTTCCACACTGTGTTCCCACTCAGAGATAATAAAGCAGTTGTGCTGATGCTGAAAGCCTGTGTAGGAGTCCTTTTTCCACACAGAAAAGGGATCAAGAATCAATAAGGTAATAAGCAGAATCAATAATAGCACTGGTATCAGTAAACTCTTATCAGTGTACATCCCTGTGACGCATAAAACCTGACTTGAGGAAATGCTTTCTATCATTTGAAAATAAATAAATAAAGGTGGAATAGGTGGTGTCTAGAAGATATTTTGACTCAGTAAATGACAACTAGGATGAGGGAAGAGAAAAGGAGGGTAAAAAAAAAAAAAAAAAAAAGGGGGCGCAAAAAAAAAAAAAAAAAAAAAAAAAAAAAGGAAGTGCAAACTCGACTGTCTGGACACAGGCAGTTTTCCTTTCTTAAGCCCATGCCATATTCATTTACTCATTCATGATTTAAGTTGCATAAGTGTTCCGTAACAGTGGAGGAATTTACAGCTGGTAGACGAGGCTGCTGGATGGTAACCCCCAAAACGTAGGCTCTGGCCACTGCGGTTTACAGTCTCATTGCAGTCACCTTGTTCATCCAGCTGTCTAGCACAGGCTCCCTCACCCAGACTGATCAATGTCTCTATCCAAAACAGATCCTCTGATTAACTCCCCTCCCCTCTCTCAAGTACACACATTTTCCTATGAGTGGCCTTGGGACTGATATGACTAATGTAAGCATGGGATCAGTCCCTAAGGTTGTACTGAAGCTTAGCATTTGAAATGTAGATGCAGTTTGAAACAAAAGAAATGTTCCTTTTTGATTTGCCTGGATACCATGAAGCTGATTCCATAATGTTAAGAATGAACTGCACATTTGAAATATATGGTATGCTTCGTAAAATATAAATATTTGACATAAAATAGAAAATGTTTGACATTTTTGGAGATATTCACTTTTTTGCTGGCAGATAAGAAAATTGTATTTTTTCCCATATTTGTCAGTATAATACATATACTATACTCCCACTCAAAGGTTTGGGGTCACTTTGAAATGTCATTGTCTCTGAAAGAAAAGCACATCTATTTTTATCTAATATAAAATTAAACTGATCACAATTGTTGTAAAAGGCAGTTAATGATTAAAGAAATCATTAATCATTATTATTTTTTTCTAAAGCTTTTTAGGCTTAAAGAGGCCCATTGTCAGCAACCATCACTCTTGTGTTCCAGTGACTAGATTATAACTGATCTTGCTGAAAACTGTTCTGCTAATTATAGAAGCAATAAATTTGGCTAGTTGAATTGGAGCAGCCCTGCGACAGACTGGCGACCTGTCCAGGGTGTACCCCGCCTCTCGCTCTATGGCAGCTGGGATAGGCTCCAGCCCCCACCCGTGACCCTGAATAGGATAAGCGGAAGAAAATGGATGGATGGATGGATGAATTGGACCATCACCTTTATAGGTTTGATTACATTCTCAAAACAGCCACACACACACAAAAATCTTTTGAAACACTTCAGAATGTTCTTGTTATCATAAAGGAAGGTCATTCCAGGCCTGAAAGTGCCCAAAGAAATTAAGAATTCATACAAAAGTGTGCACTATTCCCTTTAAAGAACAGTGCAAACTGGCAGTAATCAGAATAGAAAGACAAGTGAGAGGAATCCAGTGTCCAGCTGTGGTGTTCTTTGAAGTTTTTCTGGCAATTGGTTTATTTTTGGCAATTTTGAGACTTGAACCCCACATATGTGGATACTCAGCTACCCATTTGTATTGCTTCTTTAGTCAACATAACACTTTTAAACTTTGATGACATGATGAATTAGCCTCCTATCATAATAAACTTGCATTAGTTAACACAATGTTCCATTGAAACACAGGAATGACAGTTGTTGAAATGGGTCTCTGGATGCGTGATCATTAAATGTACTTTAAAACATTTCTGTTCAATTTTATCTACATTAGGTAAAAACAAGAAATGTACTTTTCTTCCAAAAACATGGACATTTCTAAGTAACTCCAAACTTCTGAGTGGTAGTGTGCTCTATGTTGGAATCCATATTATAAGCACTACACTACACTTAACGCAGCAGAGCGGCATTAGTTCTTGGCACTGACACAGCAATGTATAGTTTACCTTGGCTCTTCTCGATGGCTTATTCAGCATGTCTTCCTCTCCTGGGCAATATGTGAACGTGTTAACGTTCAATTTCCAGTTTCTTAATTATGCAAATGTATTCAGAATAAACTTTAGCTTCTTGAAAACACCTCAATTTATCAAATATGATCGTAAAACAGTCGCAGTTAAGCAGGAGCAGTGATCTACAACATACTCTTTTTCTCTCCTGCCCCAGTGAAAAATAAAGACCTTTTGCTGCTAGGGATGATTTATGATGTTAAAACTTCAGACCCATTCTTCCCAAAGTTTTCTGACAGTATTTGTTTAGAAATTGGGAACCTCAACGAGTAGATGGATGAGCCATTTTCTTTCCCCTAACTCTCAGTGGTGTGATTTAAAGTAGTATGAGACTAGGAAAACTGTACTGTGTAAAATACCAATCTCATTCATTACTGTGTGATTTATGCCAAGAAGATCATGTCTTGGGAGTAAAAAGATGAAGTCTG
>VUQI01038292.1:17376-59470 GCA_015106735.1 Paratilapia polleni | reverse complement strand
CCAAATCTCCCCCCCCCCCCCCCCCCCCCCCTCCCTCAGATGCTGGGTTATATAACTTCTATATTAATTCTAAATGTGTCTTCTGGACTACTGGGGACATAGTATGTCCTGGTCTTGTTCAGCTTTTTTTCCAGTCAAGTATTAGAAGATGCAGCAGATTTCCATTTTAAAATGGAAATGCATAGTAACGTCTTCCCACAATGGAAACAATGGAATTCTCCATATTCCATGTTCAAAATTAGCCATAGCCTCTCGCATTTACTCAAAAAACGGCATTTTAGTGCTGCCTGGTCTTACATTTACAAACTGAACTGTAGAAGAAAGAGCCGGTGAACTGCGTTAAGTACATTTCATGTAGCGTAGCCTGCGATTAAACTTCAGAGCTATTTTTCACTTTTTTTCTCCCTTTCCTACAATGTCCTACAGTAATTTCTTCATCCCTACAATGAGGTTCTTGTGTGCTACTGTCTGAGAGAACCGCAGAAATGCCTTGGCGCAGGAGATGGAGACGTCATGGATTCCTGAGTGTGGGGCTTTGCAGGAAAGCCCTGAGTCTCCGACATGGACCAGCTCCAGGTTTCCATGGCAAAGGCGCACAAACAGGAGGAAACACTGAGGGAATCCCGTTATTTTACAGCATTGGACCATTATAAACACTCAGAGCGGGGAAGGAAGCCGCTCTCGATACTCAAGCAATCCTTATAGAGCTCTAGGAAGAGGGACTTCATACCAGAACCACTGCTGGAGCTGATGCGGCCGCATGTTTTTGAACAGAAAGGGAGTTTGCGCTGAGCTGCTGTGTCGCAGCCTTAACTTTTTGAACGTTTACAGAGTTTTTTTTATTTCATTTTTTCCTCTCCTTTCAGAATTTTTAAACGAAGAGATTTTCTTCTGCTATGGTCATTAGAGGACAGTAATTTTTCCAACTGTTTATTTTTTTTTCCACTTTTTTTTCTTATCCAGATGTTCAGAGAGACTTGGAGGCTGGCACAGTACCACACCATGAGGTCGATGGATCAAGGTACTGCTGAAGTGTTGTGATTATCTGGTAATCAACCCATTTGATTTTTAATTGATAGAGTAGTGTTAGCACACTTATGACTAAAATGCTGCAGTGTTATTTGTCAGTTGTCTGTCTAACATTTCGGAGACAGCTGGGATGTTGATGTTTGGATAGAGAGATGGTGCTGCTCTTTAGATCAACGCGCAGCGCGTGCTTTTGAAATCACGGAAACACCAATGTATTAGGCGAGAATATGAAGCCTAACGTCAGATGAATGTTTAAAGTTTATTTTATCGTGCAGATGCATCATGCAGTTTGTATAAGTCTGCGAAATATACTGTAGCTAAGACACATGCAAAGATTCAGTTTTACACATAAATTTGCTTGTCACTCAAAGAAAACTTAAAGACTTTTTCATCTTGTCCGATAAGGATATGCATTTTCCGTTTGGATCTGGTTTGATTTAAACAAATAAGCGCATGATCAGTGATTTAGTAAAGTTTTGACTTGTATATGACACCGCCAAAGAGATAAGAAGAATTAAAATTAAAGTTTACTGCTACTGTTTTCCTTTTTGCTGACAGAGCACATGCTACTGGTGTACTGGGTGTAAGGGACGCCCTGGTATGTGTGCTGCGTCGTGCGTAAATCCGGGGATACCCTCAGGAGAACCCGTGCGTTTTCAATGACAACAGAAGAGCATATCACTAAGAAATCCAATCTAAGACAGGATTTGTTGTTTGACGAAAAAATGCACCGGATAAAATACACGTTTCCACTTTCATTCATTCATCTTCCTTTATGTATGTGCACACAAATGTGAAATGATACTCTTACAAGCGCGTTTTAAGGGTAACTCGGTTTAACAGGTGACGAACATAGTTGGCACCCTGCTATGTCACCATGTCAAACACCCGGGGGCAGCATAAGGCTGCGTAGCCTGTCAAAACAGTACTCTGTTTGATCTGAGCAGTTAATTCACTTCCAACGTGCACTTACGCTTTTTGTTGTTCGACGCATCACCGAAAAGGGAAGGCGTGATCAGACTCAGTGATGAACTCAAAGACTTTGCATTCGGTGTGTAAATAGACCCGCCTTCGTACGAAAATAACCGCGGCGAACTGAACAGGAAACTTATGCGCTTCACCGATACATGAAATTACAACAGGTTCCCCAAATCTACATCAGCGCCGCAATTCCTCGTCCGCGTCTCTGCCCTTTCGTCTGAACCCAGAGGAGTAGTTAGGAAAAATTTAGACAGATGACCTCCTTTTACGACGAAAAAGATTTGGTGGAAGAGCTCACTCGAGTCAGCTGCCCTGATGAGGATTTGCAGTTTGAGTACCTGTTTGAATATGAGCCGCCGTGCAGTGACTTTGCAGGGGGACACCAAGGTTTGTTCGAGACTTTTTTTGGCAACCTCTGTTGACCTCTTTCTATTTCTGTCGCTCTGCTGTGTATTGACTAATAGTGAGGCCTTTAAAGTTCGTTAATGTGAATGAAATAAAAATCAGGAAGTAAATTTGACAGACATCGTGATGACGGTTCTGACACGTAGCCATGTGAAAAAATGTCAACATTTCAGCTGATAAATGTATATTTAAGCTACAAATGAACTGTAATTTAAAAACAACAACATATTTGATTAAGATAGATTGGTTCAATTGGTAGAGAAATACGTGACGTTTTGTTTAAAAAAATGTGTATTAATTGAATACATGTCCTGCTATAACAGCAGTTTCTCTATCAAATGTGTATATTGTAATGAATTAAAAATTTTATTCCCTGCAGATGACTCCAGTCTTGCACCTCCAAAAGTCTTCAGTCCTGAATCTGAGCAGGCTTTCCCACTGGAGGAGACCTCCCCATACGGCATCAAGTCTTGCAGTCCCTCCTACAGTGAGCACACTGAGGTTCTCTCAGGATACGAGAACCAGGAGGCCAGAAACTACTTGGACAGTACCCGGCCTGCAGGCCTGGCTCTCAGCCCTCGGATTGAAATCACTCCCTCACGTGAGCACTACAATCATGGTCGGGACTCTCTGCAGAACCACCATCTGAACATTAGCCCCAGACCCACCCTTACTGTGCCAGGTCATGAAAACCTTGCCTATCGTGAGCCTCAGTGCCTGAGTCCTGCTAGCAGCAACTCCTCCACCAGCTGGCACTCAGAGAACTATTCCCCCTGGGCATCGCCTTGTGTGTCCCCGAGCAGTGTGCAGAACCCCGGAGACCTCTGCCCTCGTTTACAGAACATCCATACTGGCTCTCCACGTACCTCTCCAGGCACCTCTCCTCGCACCAGCCTAGGTGAGGACGGCATAGGACCCCGCTCTCCTTCCCCAAGGGCTGGCTCTCGCTCCACCTCCCCACAGGGAAAACGCACCTACGACATGTACAGAAACCCAGGATTAATCCCAGGGCACCGCTCCCGCAGTCCCTCCCCTCATAGCGGCCATGAAGATCACAACATAGGTGCCCACTATACACATAACAGCCTTAGTGAGGGCATGAATGGTTTTGGCACCGGTCAGCCAAACCTGGTACCCACTAAAATAGTCAAGACATCCAACCAGGTTTACACTCTGTACCCAGAGAACCACGGAGATGGGAACTATGTGTTGTCCTGTGACCAGGACATAAAAACCAAGCCTGCAGAACCTTTCTTTGTTATTCCTCCAATCTGGCCCAAGCCTCTGGTTTCCAGCATCTGCAGGTAAATTGGCAGGAAAGTGAGGACTTATTCCTCCTGGTTTACTCAAGACAAGCTCCCACTTTGCATGTGTGTTTAATTGTGTGATATTTATATAATTTTCTAAATTCTTCATATTCTGCAGCATCCCTGTGGCTTCTCTCCCACCGCTGGAGTGGCCGATTCCTAGTCGCACCGACCAGTATGAACTCCACATTGAGGTGCAGCCCAAACCACATCACAGAGCTCACTATGAAACAGAAGGAAGCAGGGGTGCAGTCAAAGCCCCCACAGGAGGACATCCTGTTGTGCAGGTATGGGCACGAGCATCATTAAACAAATCAAGTACTTAATATTCTTAAGTATGTTATTTATATTTAAGTACTAAATCAGTAAATGTAAATTTGATAGGTTTTTACTGTTCTGAATGACCATATGAAGTCATGTTGTCAGGGTTATTCATGAAAGTGGACCTATTATGCTCATTTTCAATCCCTCATTTTTATTCTTGGACGCTACTATAGTCACTTAATGATTCACAGTTAAAACTAATCCTTAGTTTTCTTATACTGGTCCTTGTTGAAACCTCTCAGTTCATCCTCTGTCTGAAAGAAGCCATTTTACCTTCTTTCACCCTCCCTTCTGATTGGCTGCCCCTTGTAAACAGGAGGTTTGAACAGCAGGTTGGTTTTGATTCTGTGCTCACAGACCGAGCTCTGTGCCTCAGATGATTATATTAAGGATATCTGTTTTAATTGACGTCACACAGAGCAAAGCGTAGAAAAAAGGTCTGGAACAGTGTTTAGAGCAGTCTGAAGCCTGAACTTTTGGCTCGTAGGGAATACTTGTGCATAACATTTGCCATGTTTAATGTGATCATCCACTGCTATAACGGTATACATGACAAACAAGGAAAAACATAATAGTTCCCCTTTAAATTAACCTTCCAGTTTGGTAGCCTCAGGCAGCCCTGATGGGAGGACTTGCGTGTAATGTTATTTCCTACTCATTATACACTCACTGGTAGTGGTGGTGTTGTTGCCCGGGGCCAGCTGTATGAAAATGACTCTACGTTAGTTATTGTGGCTACTGTCATGGCACTGTTCTTATTTTTTCACTTTCTAAAACAAAACAATACTAAAACAAAACATAACCCCAGACAAATGACACACTGAAACCACCATGTACACTCAGGACAGCCCTCTGAACTGAACTCGGGTCACTGAGCAATACCAACACTCTGATATGTATTTTTTTTTTTTTTTTAGGTGTTCAATCTTAAAATAGTTTGCAGTTGTGTGCCCTCGCCTTATGGTTTTAACCACATGAACATTTTTGTGTTCATGTTGTTCTGACTTCCTCTTACCCTGTCTAAGAGGTTTGTTGCGTTGAAATACCGAAGCACTCAGCCTCTCTAGGCATGTGTAGAGAATGAGTACAGCCTGTGGTTATAATAATTGCAGATTAAAAGAAAAAAAAAGAAGCTAATATTTATTTTCCAATCATAACATAAAATTCAAACATGCCAGTTTAAAATTAGCTTTGACATAGTTACAGCTGGTGTCCAGAAATAGATCCAACTTCCTCTTTTTTTCTTTCTTTTTTTTTGCATTACTGTGGCGACATTTCAGTGTTGTGTTTGTCTGTGATAGTGGGGACTTTGTGGAAATTAAGCTTCTTTTGCTTCTTTTCCATTTTCTGCCCATCCCCAAAGGCCTCACCCTGAGGTAACTTCTGCCTGGTTCGCCAGGCCAATCAGATGGTCAGGCCTGGCTAGCCACGGCTGCACTCCTTCACCTCCTCTTTCCCTTCCTCTACCCTTCCTTCACTCTCTGTGTTTTTCCTTCCTCCTTCTCTTTTTCTCTCTGCCTCTCTCTAAGCTTTGTGCCCTCCACTTTACTTTTCCTACACTGCTCTCTGTCATGACTCATGGGTCCTGCCAATGCCATGACAACTGGCCGGCTGCTCACATGGCCTTTTGAGTGTTTGCAGTCAGCTTCCTTCTGTTTGGAAGGGAGCATGCTCATTCATGTTGCCATAGCTTCTATTCACACTGAGCAGCTGCTGTGGAGGCTGACAGTTCCATCCACTGAGATGATAACTTCTTCAAACAAGTTGATTTTTTTTCTGACCGCAGTTTAAAAGAGTAGTCTCTCCGTACCCTTATGAATGGAAATTATGTTCCAAAGTAATTTGAAATCAACTTTGCATGACTCTTGCTAATGGCAGAGGTACCTGTAGCATATATTTTTTTTTTCCGTTACCAAGAATCCAGTTCATGGTGGTGTTCTGTGATAAAGGTTATACACTACATGGTTTGCACAAAAACAGCATTTAGATGCAAGTTGATGCTTTGTGGTTTTTGCAGGTTTCCTTAGGAGACATTCACAGGTTAAATGTAGCATCTCGGTCTCTCTGTGTTCGCAGTTTCATCAATGTAGTACTTATCATTTCTGCGGCAGGACATTAAAAAAGGTCTAATGCCAGATATTGAAAGACTGAACCCCTGCTTAATCCTTCATCCAGTTTGGAAAGAACTAGTGCAAGGCTATAGGATTTGAGCTCTCTGCTGGCTTGTGTTCAAGGCTGAAAAGAAAAGACTCATGCTTTTGCACGTGGGTCTGACACTGATTTGCCATCACTGGGGGGAACAACATCTGGAAATGCAGAGTTAGAAAAAGAGGCTATGGAGAAGCACAACCAGTTAAACGTGACTGAAATATTTCCTTCGTGCTATATCTCTGTTTTCTTGCTTTCCAGAGGATGTTTTAGGTGTTTAGTAGAAGCAAAAGTCATGAATGAGTGTTATTTCTGTGTTTGCAGTTACATGGCTACAGAGGCAAGGAGCCACTTGGCCTACAGATTTTCATCGGTACAGCTGACGAGCGCATCCTCAAGCCTCATGCCTTTTATCAAGTCCACCGCATCACTGGCAAGACAGTTACAACCACCAGCTTTGAGAAGATTATCAATGGCACCAAAGTCCTTGAGATCCCACTAGAACCAAAGAACAACATGAAAGCAATGTGAGATGAACAGTGTCCACTTTTAAACCATGGATCTCTCTTTTCCTAATCAAATGATTTAAATATAAAACGTATACATATTTCATCCTTCTCACAGAATCGACTGTGCTGGGATCCTGAAGCTCAGGAACGCCGATATCGAGCTGAGGAAGGGTGAGACAGACGTCGGTCGGAAAAACACCAGAGTTCGACTTGTGTTTCGTGTGCACATACCTCAGCCTGGAGGACAGCATGTCTCTCTCCAGGTGGCCTCGCATCCTATCGAGTGCTGTAAGCAGCTACACACAAAATATGTTTAATAATATGCTTTTTCTGCTATTTTAACTCATCCTAAAATCACCCTGATAGACTGTGGTCTATGAATTTCACCATGTATGCATCCCATTCAGGTCAAACAGCTTTTCAGCAGTTAACAAAACTTCATAGAAAACAAACATCATTTAAAAAAAAAAAGAAAAAGGAACCCACATTCAAATGACTTTGGAGCTAGCCTGATAGTATGAAAGACCTCTTTCTGTAACCAGGGCTTCCATCCAGTTGGTGGGTGCAGCATGTGTCAGTGTCTGTGTACCTGTTTGTATGTGCACAGTAGTAAAGTCTGTGTTTGGGTACATCAGTGCATGTGTACACAGTGTTATTAAAGCACCCGGTGTAATCAAAACTCAAACAAGAAGGCCCTTTATCTGACTTTGATCAACACCCTGGTCAAGTGTTACACCATCTGCGTACAATATGCTCCTCTCATTGTAAAAAGTCATGACCTAGAATATAATATTATGTTCTAAGTATTGTTTTCCATGTACTCTCTGATCACAGATAGGGCGGGACAACAGTTGATACCTCTCTTTTATAAGATGAACTTCTGAAAAATCATTGTATGCGAAAACCAATCAAGCGTAAAGCTGCATACAGCGACAGCTGTGCTGCATCTGTCAGGCGTGTTGCTAAGCAGATTGAGTCAGTGATGGGTCACTGTTTGAGGAGACACGGCACCTGCCTGTGCCATCCTCTTTCTACCCTTTTTCAGTGTAGTAGGCTGAACCAACCAGTTTAAAGGTCAGAGGGTTGTTTGTCAGTACCTCAATTCCTATCAGTGAATGTGGAGATTCAGCTGAACTGATGACAGTAAGGTAGAAATGAGGAAGTGTCCAGTAAAAAAATAAAAAGCTCACAGCTATGGGAATAATAACTGTTGCCTTTTAACATACACATAATACGTAACATGTCTATTTCCCCTTAAGCAGCTGTATTCATTTCACTCTGCACAGTCTTGTATTGTATAGATTCTGTATTAGCCTCAGCAAAATGTTCAACCAGTGTTTCAATGAAATGGAAATATTTGTCAGATGTAAATTACCCTTTAGGGTTTCTAGCCTCTTGTGATTGTTTAGTATCTGACTGCACAGCATGAGTGTGTGACAAAGATTTAACACGTTTTAAATGTAACGATTTATGCTTCACATATTGGTCGCATTTACTGTTTTGACATATTGCATCAGCCTTTTAGATGTTGCTTTTATTTTGTCCTCTGCTCCTATATAGTACTTCACTGTAAATAGGCTCAAACAACCTCTCCCATTAGCTCTTGTAAGTTGTGATTTGACTGATTTAAGCTGCGGCTTATTAAAACCGAAAGCAATGGGTGAGATTGTTGAATGACTCAGCATCAAATGTTTATTGTCAAACACTGTCACTTCTTGGTAATGAGTAGCTGTGCACTTGTGAGAAATCAATACTGAGCTTTCAGATCATCTGTTACATGTTTTTTTTATTTTTTATTTTTTTGTGGTATGGGGCTATGACTAAGAATTGGTTATTTGCTTTATCAGTTACTCTGTGATAAGTCAAAACTGGGAAAAAAGTGCTCTTACCCACTGCTTAGCCTCCAATTAACAGTGTAGAATTCAAATATATTAATTTTATAATCATATAAAATAAAGAAAAACACAGAAAGGCAGTAAATGTCACACACCACCCCTCTGTGTGTCCCTGCAGCCCAGCGTTCAGCACATGAGCTTCCCATGGTGGAAAAGCAGGACATGGACAGCTGCTCTGTTCTGGGTGGCCAGCAGATGATCCTGACTGGGCAGAACTTCAGCT
The DNA here is from genome assembly GCA_015106735.1 of Paratilapia polleni. Lineage (NCBI taxonomy): Eukaryota > Metazoa > Chordata > Actinopteri > Cichliformes > Cichlidae > Paratilapia > Paratilapia polleni. Next base: position 50,649 of record VUQI01038292.1, on the reverse strand, counting down.
CCGATTCCAAGGTCATTTTTATGGAGAAAACACAGGGTAAGCAGCATTAGCAAAACATGCATTGTTTAAAAACCAGATCAGTGACTGAAGTTATAAAATCTCTGTGGTCTGTGGACTTGTCAGTTCTAATGTTGCCCAACATAGTGTCACAGCAGCACCACAACACAAGCGATAACTAATGACTCATAAATTGCTGTGTCTGTGCACAAGTTCATAGCTATTACATTTCTTTTCATCACTTTCATTGTATAGATGGATCCGCATGAGTTATTTGCATGATCTGAAGGATAACACTGCTGCCCGACTTCCTTTTGACCTTTCCTCCCTCACCGACTTCCATGTCTTATCAGTCAAATGGGCCTCTTGTTACGTGATCAGTGGTTCGGTGTCGCATAAAAGTTTGTTTTTTTTCAGTTTGCTGAAACAAATAGATGGAACAAAAGGATTTATTTTCAGCAGTGAGGAAGTGCAGTAATTTATCTTCTTCTGACATTCTTGCACCAAAATGAAGCGTTTTAACTATGATTGAGTGCCTTTATGTTTCTTGTATTAGGTCAGAAGTCAGTAGTTCTATTGTTCTGGGTTTCCCTTTGTCTGTTTGAGTAGATATGGGATGTTTCACACTTTTTAACATGAGAGAAAAGTGAGATATATTGGATTTATATCAGGGAGGCTTTGAAGTTAGGTTTGTGTTCATCATCTGCTGTGAATCAGTTCATTCTATAGTTGCAATTCTCAGTAGTTTGCCCCTAGCTGCTGCTTCAAGGTCCTGTGGTATGGCTGGTTATATTAAAATACTTGTTTGTCTGATATTTTGACTCACTGGCTCCATTGCTGTCTTTTTAAATGCAGGCATTCTGCAGCCTACCTCAAATAAAACTTGGACCTGCACACAGCGGGTGCTTTTTTTTTTTTTTTTTTCTTCCTTCTCCGGGGTTCCCTGCTGCTGTGTTACGAAACAACAATAATGGATAGTAACACAGAGATGGAAAAAGAAATCTTACAAAGAGGGATTGCCGTTGTTTTGGAGAGTTTCTGTATGACACAAAGTTCTGGACCAGTGAGGTTGTGAAATCCCTCTGAATCCCTCAGCTGCTATTGGCTGGAGCTCCCCTGACACTTGCGCTTGGACAGGGAGAGTTGTACGGAGGAAAGGAAAGCTTCTTGTGCCAAACAAACCTTCTTTCTCTCTCTCTGACTCCATTGCTCCCCCCTTCCTCCCTCCACACACATTTATCTCCAAAAGGAGACCCAGTCAGGGGTATCCCTTAGAGTAGAATTTCAACAAAATGCAAACAAAAGCAAATGCCAAGAAAGCAGAAATTGTCACGTTTTGTAGAAGTGGAGAGAGTTGATCATAAAAATAAAGCTAAGAAAAAAAGTTGGCTACATGTGTGGAATCCCCCCTTTCTCCTGCTGACTCATTTAAGCCATGTGTTTTTAATTTGCAATTTGACAGAGGGTTTCCCAACTACACTAACATTCAAACAGAACTCAGTGCAGCACATGTCCTGTCATGTGTTGGGGCATGTGGAGTTTGCATTCACAGGCACATGTTGTTTTCAACTTGTGCACGTAAATGACAGCTTTAATGTAATTGGTGAAGTGTGAGGTAACATAAACCTTTACCGCCACAGATGTGATCCCAGGTATTGTTGTGTTTTACTGTGTTACATTCAACAGTCATATGTCCTTGTGAATAATGGATGGCTGTATGTGTGTTTGGTGTAAACCTACGGATCATCTATTGTTGGGCTTGCGTCGTGGGGTAAGAGGAAGTGGTTTCAGAAGTGATATTATCTACAAGCACAAAGATGATTTTTCTGTCGACATAAACTGTGACTCAAATGGGACACAAGGGACATACATTACCAGACAAGTCTACTGTATGTACCTACATTTGAATCAGTGCAATTAAATAAACAAAAATATACTTGAAAAAGAAAGAAAAAAGATTTCTCAGTTGTTTTTGTTTCACCAGTTTCCAAATTTACATGTCGTCTAGTACATCTGGAAACAATCAACCTCACTTACATTGCAGAGTTAATTACCACATTTTCTTAAGTGTAATTAGGTTTTCACTTTTTCTTCACTTCTTTCTAGATGGGCAGCAAATCTGGGAAATGGAAGCAACGGTGGATAAAGACAAAAGCCAACCTGTATGTGTTAAACATCAAACTGAAATTCTAGATATCTGTTTACTAGTTTAAATAAAAAGATCAGCTTCAGTACATAATAGAGCACTGTCTTGTAGAGTATGCTGTTTGTGGAGGTGCCCTCCTACCGGGATACATCTGTCTGCCATCCTGTCAAAGTGAACTTCTGTGTCATCAATGGCAAGAGAAAGCGCAGCCAGCCTCAGCATTTCACCTACACACCACTGGCATGTAAGAATGCTGCTCAGCCTCTTTTTGGTATGCTTATTTCACACACTGTGAAAATTGGGTGTTAAATAATTAGATGTAAATGATTTCTGGAGTATTGTGCTTTCTCTCATGTCATTTTATTTGATTTTCTTCCTCCTCAGCTCCATCCATTAAGACAGAGCCTATAGATGAGTATGAAGCAGAGCGCATGGGCTTTGCCATGCCTCAGATCTTGGGCCTATCCCCTCATTCCTACTACCATAACCCACGTGGTGTCCTCCACCCAGACAATGGCCTGGTCTCTGGCATGGCTTCCTGCCAGCGCCTCAGCTCTAGCCTTCCAAATCAGGATGCACGTTTCCAGCAGCAGAGCCCGGCCATCGTGTACTCACGCGGGGGCAAAAGTCTGAGCGGCAACCCTGCTATGTGGCAGGCCGGAGGGATGATGCCTGACCCCCACCGGTCAGTCCTGGTCCACACAGGCTCCCCAGCTCAGTCTGTAGGGCCCATCAGTGCAGGTCAACACCCCTCTATCATCCAGTTCTCTACCACCAACCACCACCTGATTCGGGGAGGAGACCCTCAACCCCTCACTGCTCCTCAGCCTGACAACCAGCAGATCATATACTGCGATGGCTATTCCCCAGAGGCAGCTGCCACCCACTCACCCACACCTGCTCAGGCAGCAGTGACCCACCCGCAGCAGTACCCCACCGTGATTCAGCAGCAGAAGGGCAGAACCTCAACTGGGACGGGGCAGATGGATGCTTCAGGAGACAGACAAAGACGGGTGACGGTCAAGGAAGAGAATTTGGACCAGGCCTACCTAGATGATGGTGAGTGTAAGTTAATGCTCTTATACTCAGTGTGAGTGGTCAGTTACAGTGTGTGTCTGAATCTGCTATGTGTAATAATATGGAAGAAAAGGCAGGCAGACAAAGTGATGGATAGGTGCAGTTCCCATTTGTGAAAGAAATGGATGATAAGACCCACCAACAGAGATATGACTTTTCACAAGAACAATTCAAGGATATTTACAGTATCTCCTTTTCACATATCCTGGTCCAATCTGTGTGCTATAGTATCCCCCTCAACAAAGCCAACAGAACAAACTTGCACTGTTAAAACAATCCTTGCCGGGAGGTGCAGTTATGTTCCATTCAAGGTGGAAATAACAGGGATTGTGAGTCATATGTTTATACTTATGCTTGTCAACCCCAGTACCCTCTGACAGAATTAATGTCAGGCCACATCCAGCAGCAGGCAGGAGGTTATACCTCTTCCTTAGAATTTCTCCAAACCATATTATTTTTTTTTTAAATAAAATGAGAAAATGGCGCACTCTTTTTCTCACCTTTAGTTTTTTGTCAGCCTGGTGGTTTTTAAAGGCAGATTTTGGTTGTCATCGTCCTGCACCATTCAAAAATGCTCATTCTGCTGGTCGCAGGGGTTCATCTGGCACTCGCACACATAAGGAAATGAGCTTTTTTTTTTCTCTCACTCGTGCATTAAAGACAGAGCAAAAGGGAGAAAACAAGTGTCACTTTGCTGACCGCCTGGACATATTGACACTGTTATGAAGTGAAAAACAACTTCCATGGCAACCATTGTCAAACAGTGGAACGTGCTGCCTGGGAGAACTGGGGAAAGCCTCTTTGTTTGTTATAGTTGGCCAGGACTTCTCCTTGGCCTTATGCCCCTCGATTCTGTCGGGGAGCCCACCAGAGGTTTAGCTTTTTTCCGACCACGGGATTCTGCCAATCTGGCACAAGAAATTCCTATTTGCAGCTGCTGTCCTCCAGAGATCCAGCCTGATCCCTGTAAGATAGCAGGAGGGTGGAGGGTAGTTAGCAGGAAAAGGGAAGGAGGTGTGTGTGTACATGTGCGTGCTTCAATGGAAAAAATGAAACGAAGAAAAAAGGCTAGCAATGGAATTTGTGCTTTTTGGATGGAACTTGCAGGATTTTCCCCCACAGTAAACAGCAACAGGGCTGTGAGTTGGTGAATTAACAAGGAGTTAGAGAAATGGTCAAACTGGGGCCCTCTTTCATCCTCCCATCATCAAAAGCTAATGACGGTCAGTCATTTTCCCCAGGTGCCCCTGCATGAGTTTTAATTCAAATAGAACTTTAACTCTTTATCTCATGAAAATTACTTACAGTTACTGGGATTAAATGGCTATCTTTTATTATTCCACACTTCAAGCAATTTTATAATTTTATGACAATGTGATCACGGCCATTCTATAATACCACATTCCTGAATGAAGAACCTTATTCATAATACATTAACATTTGCAACTTGATAGCTCTGCCCATGTCTTATTTCTCCAACAGGTGATAATCGACCCACGCATGCCATCATTGCTGTTTAGTGAGAAAAAGAGGGGGATTACCCAAGATTCAAAACATTTTAGGGGGTGAGAAGTTAAGTGAGGTTAAAAAAAAAAAAATCCCTTCCAGGGTAACTGGAAGGTTGCTAGTCTGATGCTGACCACAAAACACTCATTTGAGTTGGGACTATAAAACACTTTTTCACCTAAGTGAGATTGTCAACATTACTCATCAAGCCATGTGTCAAAGTCTGTAGTCATTTTTGAAAAAGAGGTGATGCCACATCCTGGTATCGTCACACTGTTGTGGTCCATAACTGTCACATCTCTGAGGAACCTGAAGTGTGTCAACTTCAGTGACAAGTGTTAAATGAAAGCCTGGTATTCATTCTGTATCAAAACTTGTCTTGTAATTTCTCCCACGCAAGAGGCTTGCATTTTTAAGCTCTCACAAAAGTTCCCATGCCTCCTGCTGGTACTCAGATAAGACCATGCTTCTATTGACTGAAAGTTATGTATGTTATCTAGTCAACTAACTGAAAGATGCCTGTCATAGCCTGCCTTTCTATGAACTGCAAAGGTCAAAAATGAGTGCCATAGGTTATTACATGCCACATAGTTTGCAAAAGCAAAAACGAAGCAACTGGCAAAGCCTGCAAAGGCTGAAAGTGACAGTGGGTGTGGAATAAAGCCTGGAGGCAGTGGAGCAGGTGAAGTTGTTCCAGCAGGCAGAGATCAGGGCAGGAAAGATAAAGCACACAGCAACAGCCTGGTGGACACGCATTAGTCTCAGCTCACTTACATCCCATTTGAAAGCCTTTCTCAAATACACAAATTTCATGTATTAAGAAGGCAATGGAAAACAATCACAAATATATTTAATTCATTCCATTCCTGAGAGGAATGGCAATGTGCGCAAATAAAGTAACACATATAAGCAAATTTGTACAAAAAAGACTCGTATTAACAGCAACTGAACTATGGAATAATTTTTCACATCCAAATGAGATTAAAACCAATCCCTTCACAGCCAGCGCAAAGAAAAAGAACAATGACACGGACCAGTAAATTATTCACTGTACATATGGATCTGTGGTTAGATTAGTGGTTAGATGTCAGTCCACTCTCTCCACTTCCTCTTTTCTCTCTGTGTTTTTTAGCTTCATGCTGTCATTGCAGTCACAGATGGGCTTCACTCAAATAGATCTAGTGTTGCAAAACTATTAAAATACTGTACACCCAAACACGTACACTGTATGAACATGCAAATACTTGCAGACACACAACAGACACCTTCCAGCTCACAGCAGGCAGCTGATCCAGATACTGTGCAGAGTTTCTCTCTCCCTCTCTCTCTCTCCCTCTCTTCCCACCATCTGTAAACAGTACAGCTCATTGGTATAGAACTCAGGAGCCAGACACTCACCTATTGAACAGACTAGTCTGAGTGTTCCCTAGGCCTGCCTCAAATAGCCAGTGTGTGCCAACCCTTCATTCGAATCAGTAAAGCCCCACTGTATGTTGCTCCTCTGTGGGACTCCTGCTGCTTCTCTAAGCTGGTTTTATACTCCTGTGGCACTGCTGGGGAGATGAAAGTTTCTTTAAGGCATTAGGTGTCAGAGGGAATTCCACTACAGACTAAAATAAACAGGGAGGCTGATGTTGTGACGACAGCATAGCACCCAGTTTGGCTGTTCCTGCAGTTTGGGAACTCTCAGAAGCTGCTTTGGCTATAAAATGCGCTCAGTGTTGAGCTGCTCTTTCACAAAGGGAGACAGGGGAGAGGCTGAGGGACAGAAACAAAGACTGGTTTAAGATTAGTTTATCAGATTAATCCAAACACTTTTAGCTTCTAATGTATTTTATGGTCTTCAGTTTGCCATCTTCTCAGAGATGCAGCTGTGTAGGTGAGATGGTGTCAGATATTGTTTTACATGAGTTTAAATATAGTTGCATCCTCTGCCTTACCACTGTGTAAATTAATGATGTAAAGAGAGCACACACAGCTGTGAGTTCATATATGTCTACCTAAGATAAGATGGTGTGTTTGTACAGCGGCTGGTTTCTCCAGTGGAAAATCAACTTTTTTTTCTTTTTTTTTTTGAATATTTGTAAGTGTGAATTTAAGGGGGCAGTTTAATATACCTTTAGTTTAATATACTTTTTATTATTTTTCCCAAGGTGTAGGTTAGATGAAAAGACTGATATAACTCATGCACAAGCCTGAGAAAGCCATATTCTGTAAGGTTAAGACGAAAGAAAAAATTTACTTACGTTAAGCCTGTAGTTCCACAACACAATAATATCCCAAATAATTCAGTGATTAAAAACAGAAACACTGACTTTGAAAAATAGCAATAAAGAGCTCACCTGTCTAAGGTCTAAAAAAGTACACAGTGTGCCTTACCATTATGTCATGACTGATCCTGTATCGGAAATAACCAGTTACAAAAAAAAGTTATCGCTGTTGAGTCACATGCAAAGATGCAAAACTTACTTTGTGGATGAGGATAAGGACCATGCACCTGTACAGTAGGCGCCCTACGAAGCCGCAGATATTTAATAAAATCACAGGAAAGACTCCTACAAACAGCTGTAAGCCAAAAACTAATCTTTAGTTCCTGTTAATATTTGTTCAAACAAAACAAAAAATGAGTCTCATTCATAATGTCCTACAGATAGATCTGTGTGCACCTCTGGCAAAAAACCTTTTTCAACCAATACTTTTTTTTTTTTCCCATAACAAATGGACTTTGAGGCTTGCTCTTGTTTGCTGAGATGTGTTTGAGTGGCATGAAACTAAGGGTGAAAGTGTATGATTCACATGCCTGACATGTGAGAGTTGGCAACCCTTATAAATAACACAAGTAAACGTGTTATTACTTGCTTGGATACATACAAAAAAATGACAAAAAGCCAAAGACTTCTATGTTTTGGACAGAGCTGGTTTAGGAGACCTGGTTAGCATACTTTCATTCTCTGTGCTAAGCTAAGCTAATTGGCTCGTGACTGTAGTGTAATAGGTTTTCTCATTTACCCTCTTTATAAGAAGGAATCTTTCCTAAAATATTGATTTTAAGATGTGTTTTGTGAGAAAGACCAAGCCAAACAGAGCCTGAAACATCTTTTTAAAAAGCACTGGACAGCAAAAACTCTGTAACTGTAACCCTGACACACTGCTATATGAACTACACTTGCTGGATTATTAACGGTTCAATAGCCCAATCCTAAAATGAAGCTCATTACCATGGTTACAAAATCACAGACACAATATGCTCTGTAATGGCTTGGTTGCAGGCAAAAAGCTTTTTTGGCCCTCTTCGAAATACTTTTATTACTCATCGGTCCTAATGAGTTCCCTGGGGCACAGTGGAAGCAGTGGCACCAGCCTATAATGTCTTAGAGCTTCAGTGTACGCAGCAGGCTCCCAGATAAACACTACAGCTCGACACAGACAGTGTGGCATTTGTGAAGCAATGACATATTACAAATATCCATCATTCTTAGCTGCTTTATGGTGAACTACCTAAGCAGACAGGAAGTTTAAATACGACTGTTTTGCAGGTAGTTACACTTCCTTTTCTCTTTACTATTCAGATAAAAACAACAAAACTCCATATACTGAAAACCTGAGCTGTTGGCAGTCAAAAACAACCACACCTATTATTCCTGAAATGCAATATTTATTATTATTTTCAATGCATGTTGTATGTTCCACCCACACATTGTGTTCCTATTTTTAGAGCTGTGACACCATGAAATTTTCCATTTCAGCCCCCTTCCTCAACTGTTGGTATGTGTTTACACACGCTCGTAATCGGCTGAGCAACAGCCAGTAATTCTTGCTACCTCTAGAGGTTACTCAACATCAACGCAGCATATATCTGCCTTCTATCAAAGCCCTGCACAGAAATATAAGTCAGACTGTAATGCTTCTCACTGAGCAGTATTTATAGCAGGACTTTGTCACTCACTGTTTTATGTTGTCAGAAGGGTATTCTTTTCTCACCATTTTGGAATTTCTTTGTAAAAGCACTTACGTTGATCCTGTCACTGTCTGATATCGCTCTCTTTATTTTCTTTACAGTGAATGAAATCATAAGAAAGGATCTGACGGGCGTTCAGTCCAGAGGGCAGACATAGAGGAGGGACCCCAGCAGGAAATGACAACATATCCCCCCTCCAATTCACACAGACAGACACACACATACACACTCTTCCATTGAGGTGACGCACTTCCACTACCAATCAGACCTTCTCTTCCTTATTTTCTTTACCCATGGTGATAGAAATATCAACACCTGGCTGCAGTGTTTGTTTTGGATGTTTTCCTGCAATAAACATTTGGCAAACAGAAAAATTCATTTGACCCATAACGTCTGCCACCAACACCCACCAGGTTTCCAACAAATAACACCACTGAGAAAAGCAGGAAAATGTGCCTTACGTTGTTCTTTGTTTTTCAGGTTGAAACTTGGAAATAATGTCTTTAAAGAGGAAAAGTCGCCAATATAGCATAGCCATACTGTTAAGGCAATAAAGTCACACCTGTTTGCCTTATAGTGAACGACGACATTAACTGGTTAATGTCTCAACAACAATTCATCTCACAAGAAATAGCTGAAGATACAATGTTCAGCTATTTCTTGTAGCCAAAACCTGGTCTTGTTTTCCAGTTCTTCTTGCACAAAGTGTGTATTTTGTCTGTGTGTATTTTTGTATGTATTTTTACATGTAAAGATTGACCAAAGCTTACATGCTGATCATCTCGTTTTAACCGCAGTTTTCTAATTGAAGTGAAGCACACACTGCTGCCTTAAACATATATAAATGAACTTTTGTGACATCTCCTAATATGCACTGTTTTCCAGAATGGGATTTCAATGTTGTTTCTTTTTTATATATTATTTGAGTCATTTGAATAATGCACCATTTTATATTCATAAAATGTATATTCATTTATATTCAAGTGCCAACGTAGCTTTATGGGGACATGTGCTACAGTGATAGCATGGGTCTACACTTTTAAATGATTTCCATGCACAATAGTTGAGGTTTTTGTTTCCAACATTGCATTGACAATCAGCTAAAATTCTTTTTGAGGTCTCACTCATGCAAACCGAAGTGAGATTTAAAGGTGATCTTCATGCTTTAATTCAATATTTTTTAATTGATTTTAAAAACAACACAGACAAAATATCCAAAGCTTAAACTGTGTATTGTTTTGTGAATAGTTGCATTTTGAATTTATCCATTATGGCAGTCATTATGCTAAGAGCTAGATGCCTGCCTATTCAGAACTATTTTTGCTTGCACATGCAAAGAGCATAAAAATGATTTTCTGTAACTGCCGTCATAATGTAAGCATAAAATGGTTATACAGTAAGGATTACCGATGCGCTAATATAGCTAGCCTTAAATGAAAAAGCACTAGTTCAAAATATTTCTGTAATAGTATACTTCAGAGAGTAAATTGGAGTACATTAAGTGCCAGTTATGTCACTGTAAAGAAAAAAAATGTAAGTATAAAAACACGTTAAAGTAAAGTGTAAGACTTGGTCACAATGGTTTGTATTTGATAGAAAATAAGATTATATTTTATATTAGCAAAGCTAATATTGATCTTTTAAGGATATTTCATATTGAGCCAGTTCAGCAAGTGCATTTGATGTTTCTTGAATGTAATTTGTATTAAATACCTTTTCCCCTTCTATGTAAATATTAAAAACTTCGTTGAGTCTAAAAGTAGAAGCAATTTGTTGTTTGTCATATATTGTTTATCTGTCTTGTGTAGAATACACAATGTTATGGTCATCATTATGCTTGTTTTATCTGTTTTAATACAATGTATCTGTAATCTGAAGGGAATTACAATATCCTTACCCATAACAGTTTATATTTTTGTTCATGTGTTATTATTATTTTGCAGTCTAAAGAAATCTTCCGTAATGGAAAGGTTATTAATACTGTCTTATTTTATTTTCTGTGTTGATTGTTGTCATGTATATGTTTCAGTATGAACCTTTGTGCCTCTAAAAAAAAAAAAAATCTCTATTCATGCTATTTTTGTATCCCTGAAAGAAGCAATAAATAATAACCGTATACATTATGATGGTGTTTGTTTAAATGTGTCACTTTTCCTGTTAATCTCATGAAGGATTGAATGAATAATTTAGCATATATTTAAAGAACTTTATATATTCTGGCCCTATAAGCTATATGCAACAGGGGCAGCTCAAAAGTGTCTCTTCACTTTCGAGAGGAAAACTGAAAATTAATAGACCCAAAGAAGACCGTGACTCATCAAGTGCTCCCCTCCTGTGCTGAGCCAGGGACAGATGTTGTCCTATTCATTGGAGACCCAGTATGTTTGCTAATAATTTATGCAGCATGAAAATATCCAGAATTCGAACCTCCGAATGTCATGTGGTATTTACATGGGCACACGTGAGGGTGGACAGTACACACACAGTTTCAAATCCTCCTTCAAATAACAAATAACAACAAAAAAGGGACTCACATGCTGCCCGGAGGCTGCAGTTGCTATGGAGATGGCTTGTTTGGTGCTCGGCCCCTGTGTCGGGAGGAGGGCTGCGTGAATGAACCTTGTGTTCAGGAAGTCTCTGGTTATGACATCATCACGGGTGAAAAAGAAGCACGTGGGCTTCTCTACATGAGGCGTCTCCAGCCCACTCACACAGAGATATGCCTGGATGACTAATGTGCCCTTTAGCACTCTATGGTGTAATGAGTTTGGAGTGCATACAGATTTACTGTGTGAAATCAGACAAGAATGAAATACATGATGAGTTTGGCATTTCATTCAGCTCACTTTTGTGTTATTTCCAAAAAAAAAAAAAAAGGAGATCTGAGATCATCCTCTCACAAAGGGCATCGAGCTTAACTGAGCAGTAAATTGGCATTTTGTTAATGATAAATGAAATACCACACTTAAATCCAGATTTAAAGCATGCCCAAGTGAGAACTGGCTAATTACTTTACTATCCAACCTTTTAGGTGTATTGATATGGTGTTAAAATATGAATAAATGTGTCACAGTTAGCTGCAGAGCAACAGTAAAATGGGCTGTTTAGGTGGAATAAAGGTGGCTTTGTCCTTTTACAGACACTTTGAAGACTCATTTTTTCAGACATGAGTCAGTGTCCTTGGCTTCAGGTGAATAAGTGCTCTTCTTAAAGTAAGAGTTGGACTTACAGGGTGAAATATTTAAATGCTATTAAGAATAAAGCTAGTAATTAGACATGATGCTTCTTAGAGATGAATGGGGTTAATGTACTGTCTTAATTTAACTTAAACAAATATGCCATTGATTTCTTATTCATTTAGAGGAACTGAAAACCTCTAAGTTTTAATCATAATCTCACTTTGACTCATGTGAAACACAAATTGGGAAATTGTCTCAAAAGGGAAATGCTGGATGAAATCTGATGATAATTTCATATAACCCACGTAAAAATGATGAAACACAAGATGTGCAATTTCTTTATGGCTAATCATGCTATAGTTTATAGCCTGTATTACAGTGACAACTAGTGTGACTAGAGAAAATTAAAAGTAAGAGGTGAGCTCAGCTGATGCCCTGCAGAGGGAGACAAGAACTTGTGAATGGAATTCAGGAGCACAGGAGCTGTTCGACAGCTCTCCACTGGAATCAAGAGACAATTACTGAGGTACGCTACAGAACACAAGTGCTCAAACTGTGGAATAATGGGAATACTTCAACACTGTGCTTTGCATCTTTTTTTAACCACTGAACTGGCAAATTCAGTCACTTCAGAATTGCAAATTGAATCTAATGGGGCACATACGAGCAGCTCACAAAAGCTTCTTTGACAAAACAGCTGCGTGCTTTATTTAGCCTTTTAAAGACATTTTAACATTTGAACAAATGCACCATATTTTACTGTGTAAAGATGTTATAAAATTTCGAAACAGGTTGTGGCATCTAAACAGTCTGATGGAAGGAGGTGCAGTAAATTCAGCTGATGACATACAAATGAAAGTCTGAATCTCATTGTTCTAAAAGAGGCACAGTTTGCCTTGGGTGAGGAAAAAGCCTGAAAATTTCACAAAGGAGCAGATGGGCAAAAATAGATCTGACAAACAGGAAAGAGCCTCTTCATTGTCAGCTGGTAGTGCACAGTTACACGTGTGTTTGGCATGTAAAATATACACAGTGGATGTTACATTACAACCATGTCAGAACTCAAGCTTAAATCGTCAGTGGTTCCAGGACTGTCAGTGATAGGTTGATAAGTGATATATATGCTGTGCAGACTTTATAGACTCTTGAGGTGAATTTACTTTTGGGATAGCTCTTAACTACAGTTAGGTCCATAATTTGTTGGACAAAGACACAATTTTTGTAATTTTGCCTCTGTGGTGAATCAGAGAGACAGCAAAAACTTTAGGAGTGGCCAAATCAACAATCTAGTTCATTCTTAAAAATAAGGAATGCACTGAACAGCTCAGCAACACCAAAAGGCCTGAAAGACCACAAAAGACAACTAAAGTGGATCCCACAATTATTTCCTTGTCTAGCCAAGACATCAAGAACACTCTTGAGGTGATAGGTGCATCATTGTCAAGGTCTATAATCAACACATGCCGTTATGCAGGGAATACAGAGGGTTTACAACAAGGTGCAAAAAACTGGTTACAGTCAAGAACAAGAAGGGGACATTAGACTTTGCCAGAAAACATCTACGAGACCCCGCACAGTCCCAGAAAAAAATTCTTTGGACAGATGAAACCAAGATTAATTTGTACCAGAATGATGGGAAGAGAAAAGTTTGGAGAAGGAGAGAAACAGCTCATGATCTGAAGCACATCATCTGTCAAAAGAACGAATATTTGATTGACAGCTTATTAAGTTATGGTTATGTCTATTTTGGTTATGAAACTCAACAACAAAATGTTTCCAAGGAAGTTTGCATAATGAATTTAAATGTAATGACAATACCATCTGTTTATGCCTTTGATATTAAGTTTAGTACGGATGTATTGGGACAGTTATATATTTCATTGTAATTTTGGAAGCTCGGTGAAAGTTGTCTGTCTTCTGGTGTAAGTTATGTAAGGACTTCATTGGGTTTCGAAGACTTTTCATGTTAAAGACTGTAACAGCATACTGTTTATTAAGGAGTGTTTGTTTTAGTATACTGATGATTTCAATCTTACTGTTTTGGTGTTAATGAATTTTAGCCTCAATTTCAAAAAGGTTTAAATTCTATTTAGCTTTGTTTTTGGTGAGGTGGTTTTGGTTACTGGAAGTCCACTCAGTTTCAATGTTGTTTCTATTTGAAGTGTTGGTTTTTGGCTAGTGTTGTTCTTTTCGAAGGTAAAATACCATCAGTGTTCCACCAGTGGGCGGCTGGCTTCCTGGCTGTGGTACAACTGTCTGTCCTCTCCTCTCTTGTCTCTTTTAGACTTTCAGTGTTTGTTCTGTGGAGCTGACTTGACAAACAAAAGGTTTACATTCTGTATTACTCACCAAACAATTTGCTATATTGCGTGATACCTTGATACCTTACCTAACAAAGGTGCTTATCGTCTTCAAATAATATTTTGCAAAACACCATCTGTACATTAATGGTGTGAAAATACTCAAAGAACTGTGTAGTGCCTCAGGCTGGTATGCATGAGTGTCCTTGTGTTCAAGACAAATGAGGCAAACAAAACAAATTCCTTCTTGATTGTGCAAATCAAGGCCAAAAACCTCCACAGGCTGTCTTTAATAGTCTATTAGGCATTATATTTTGTCATCACTGGACAAAAGAAATCAATAATAACCTTTCAGCACAGAGTAATTTAAGTGGTCTGAGAGGGAAGCAGACTGCTGGTCCTCCTCAGGGCACTGTTGTCATGCTTTAGAAAATCTAGCCTGTGATGAGGGACTTTGGCCCATCACAGGTCTTACTTTAACAGTTTAGATCAGGTGAGTAGCTTAAAATAGTATAAAGAGTGAGACAGGCCATGCAGAATAAAGGCTATGATGACACGATGGGTTTAGAGGAGGACTTTCACCAGGGAGAGCATAGTTTGAACCCTGTGTGAAGCCACAACATCAGGATTAGCTTCTTTTTAGTATATACAAAGCAGGTATATATGCCCATGGTTATCTCATTAGTGGTCCCTACAACTATTTTCAGATTTTGGTGGGTTTTTTTGTTAGTTAAAACAACCTTTTTTGTGCTTACAATTTAATTACTGAATTCAGGTAGTTAGGTCAATATGCACTTATTGTACAATAGGCTACATCTCCGCATAGCTTTTCAGTGCCAAATGATAAATGTCCTGATGTAGAGCTCACTTTAATTTACACTTACAGTGACAAAACAAAAGCAGAGAGTGTGGAGAGCAAAACAAACTGTTCAAACTGTTCTAATGGTTCATTATCTATTATCACCAGGTGGCAAAATCCCACTCTTGCTCCTAGGTTAACAGTGACATCAGCTCTGAAGTGGTCCTGAGGCTCATTAAATCAGAGGAAACAGGCTCCTCTGGTAAATACAGCTGCCTCCCACCAGCAGCACAAGCAACACATTGATATATAGTTCATTTCTATAGTTTCTTCCACAGGAACTGGTGTCAGAGGTCCTGTGTTTACATAATGCTTTCTTCACACTGCAGTCCTCAAGTGACTAATTGGAAGGATATCTATTAAATATATCTATATATACATATGTGTGAATTTATGTAAAAGGCACTATTTTAAAACCATGCTTGATAATATCTCATCTGTTGTATGTTGAAGGCAAATATTTTACTAAAGAAATAAGAACACACTTGAAACAGTTTCAGCTACAATAAATCTGCTTTCTTCTTTTTCTGCACAGACCAGGGCCTACTACTTCACTTTGTACTGCAATTTCCTGTGTTTTTCACACTGACTTCCAGCAACTGGCAGTAGGTGTGTGTTTGTTGTTTTCAGTTAAAGGTGGGCACACATGTGGGTGCAGGGTTGGTGGTCATCTAGTATTGTGAGCATTGTATCATATGATAGACCTCACCTTTTGCTTGAAATACACAATATTCTGTGATTGCATTGTTAATGAGAAATCTGAATTTCTGCTTGGTCTATAAAGAGTCTAATTCTTTCTTTGGTCATAAGAGAGTTGGCTGATTGGCAATTAGTCAAACACTTTGGCCCAGAAATATTCAACTAATATCTAACTGGAGGGACTGCAAAAAGAGATCAAAAGAGGATAAAGCATAGTTCTGGTAATCACCTGACTTGTCCTCTAGTGCTTCCATGAGGCTCATGTTTGTAGTTTTATGAGAAATGTCTCAACAATCAATGCTGTGAAGCCTTGAGCCATGTATTTTTTCCATTACCATTTTAGTGTTTTGAAACAGGAGGTGACAAGCTAGGGGTGGATCTGACTAAGCAACTAAGGGACACCACACACTCATATGGTAGCAACTACTCAGTCACAAAGTAGGCCAAGCCTAAAGCTCACTGTGCTTTATTCTCCTTTTTGAGGTTAATTGTGAGCATAATTTACAAAATAAACTTCATGATGTATTCAATAATTGAAACTAGCAATCAAGACCATAAATTCATGGGGAAAGTGTTTACTGAGGTCGTAGATGAAGGAAGCCAGTGAGTCATTTTCCCATAGGCTTCTCTGTAATCAGACTTGTTTTGGCAGCCAGAGGAGTCACCCCTTGCTGGGCATTAGAAAGAATGCAGGTTTAAGACACTTCTGACACTTAAGACACTGTGACTAAAACTGATGACACTTCTGTTCACATTTCTATGAATTTAATGCTAATTGTGTGTCTTGAGTGATCTGATATGAACTTCCTAGTTATAATTTCTATTACTTTTTTTAAGCAATTCTTAGCATAGATAAAACGAATTACCAAATAGCACTACCTTTGCGAGCATTTTAAATTTGTCACGGCACCAGAGATCTGGTATTGCTTGAGGCTGTTGGTGCTGGCTTTAGTTTTTAAAGTCTAAAAGAAAAAAAGTTTGTGGTTATAGTTAATGTCCTTGGTGCCTAAAAATATCAAATGCCATTTGAGCTGTAAAAGAGCAAAAAAAGCAAACAGGTTAGTCACCAAAGGACAAACAGCTAAAGAAGTGTGTCATACTGCACATCTTACCCTTGATATGAAACTTCACAATGGGTTTTCCTTGATAACACAGTACCCATATGTTCTTGCTGCATATGTTAATTAAATCTGCCAATAATACTGTATGCAGTGTCACAAGGTCATTTAGGGGTTAGGTGACATCCACATACACACTTCAGTGTTTATTGTCATGGCAGTGGAGAGAGTGACTTCTGGAGCAGACAATAACTAACTGAATTTCCCCATCTTGATTTTTTTTTTTAACCCACCATCATGTTTAACGTCGTCACACCATGCTACTCTGAAGCAGCCTACTGCTGTAAGCCTATGTAGTGCTATGGGTGGTAGTGCTGTCAGCCTAATATATCTTATCTACCACTGTATTATTTGTTTACCACTCTTCAATTTGTTTCTGGCTATCATGGAAGCAGTATCAATTTGATGGTGTGAAGGCGTTTACTCACAATGGTGTTTTGTTTTTTTTCATCTTATGTTACTGTCTAGTTGTTGTCATAGAGAGTGTTTTCAGTGAAGTGCTGCCAGTAAGTCAAATTACACAGACCTCTGTTATGATGGCCTCTCACATTTCACATGCACTCAACTGCACGGGCGTCTCGGGAGAGTAAAAGTGGCATCAGTAGTTTTATCTCGGAAATCAAACCATTTGCTAACTAATTTTTTTTTTTCCTTCAGCAGGCCAAAAATGGTCCTTCCTATCTCTCAGCCTCATACTCAATCATGGGGTGTACTTCGTTTTTCTTTTGGCTTAGTTTTTGTTAAATAAATAATAATATGTAATATGTCATGTGTTGTTTTAGTACCTGGTAAGGACCAGATGATTTTTTTATATGATGTCGTAAGATGTAAAACCTTAGACTTTATTTTGCACCTGACTGCATGTTCTATGATATTAGCATGTTAACACTGTCGTAACTGTTAGCGTCCAGATATTATCATTTAGCCCTTTTTGTGCCTCAGTATTCTTAAAGAGCTGCTACTGTAGTTGTGAATGAAGCCTTTTTAAATTCTTCTTCATCTGCCCATAAAACTCGATCTGAATCTCAGAAACCTAAACCTACAGCAATTATTGATCCCTGCAACAGTTTTTGGCATAACCTTTGATAGCACACTTTCAAAACAAATTTCAGGCCTACATTTTAGTATTGGCTGTTCTTCATTGTACTACATTTGATTCCTCCACAAGAAAAAAATAAAAAGTTTTCACAGCCTTCAAATTTGGCCATTTCTCATTAAGAGCTCCCTTGAATTTCTAATTGTACATATTTATTGGCTAAACCTAGGCATACATTTCTGTATTATATTTTGGATTTTTAATACTATGTTGTATAATTATGAAACTGTCATATAAAAAAGAAGGACCATATCATATTTAGAGGGGAAAAACTGGTAAAGAGAGAAAAAAAAAATCTGTCAAGTTGAAAACTGACACCACAGACGTCCTGTTACTTCATCTCACTTATACGTCGAGTCCAAGACCTAATTTACATCCAACAGAAACATGAATATGAGTGAAAAATCTGAAAAAATCAAAATGGTTGCGCAACCTTCCCGTCAGAGATCTGGAAGACACACACAAAAAACAAACAAATAAACCAAAAAACCCAAAGCAACATCACCAAATCTTTGATTCTGATTAAATAGTGATATCTGGTCAGCTGCATTATTAAATGCTTTTTAAAATGCATTCAGTAGTTACAAGATGGTGACAAAAATAGCAGTAAGTATTGGTATTATTCATCTAACACAGACTTCGAGCAAAGCAATAACTAAATAAATTAATAAATACATTTTTCATTAATGATTTTTTTTCTGCAATTAACAAGTGACATTTAATAGAACGATATTTTTGTAATTTGCTAATAATAGCCATCATCACAGAAACATCACAGAGACACAGGACCCCATTAAATGGCACACAGCAGAGCAGACAGAGGATTGCCTGCACAGATTGCGCTGAGAGGAGAGCTGTTATTTTGCACAGCTATAATCAAAGCCATAGTGATCAACAGACCTGCTGAGTTATAAGCTGACATGTCCTTAACACTAACAGCAGACGTTGACTCCTCACGCTTAAAGTAGACTTACAGAGAGGCAGAACAGAAGGAGAGAGAGAGAGTGAGCGAGGGAGGAATGGGACTTTTGGCATCTTTGTGCTTTCCCCCAGTAATTTAAATTTTTTTAATCACTATGTGTTTCTGTGAAGCCTAATCACGCAAACAAAGAGGCTTCAAACAATGCAGAAAACAAGAGAAAACCTTGGATCCAGCCTTGCTGAATTAATGAACCATGACTAATTGGGTATTCAGTTAATCCAAGCCCTTTGCCAAACAGGTCATATTCAGTATTCAGCCCAACAGGAGCGGTTAATCCTCACCATTGACTTTAGTCTAATTAGAAATCAGATCTCATGTGTATAATGTTTTCAGTTAAATAGCACACACATTTGTATTCAGTCTATTGCATAAAGGAGCACCCAAAAACACCAGTTTAACAAAATGGATCTCCCTACTGTTGGCATAGTTTTTCCCTTATATTAATAAAAGTACATCAAACTGTACGTGTGTCACATGTTTATACGTACACTCTTCAGCTCATGCTTCAACTCTGTCACATAGCAACAATTTGGTATCCATAGAAACTAAATTAAACTTATAACAAAGGATATTTATAACGAATCTTCATCAACAAATTCCCTGAATAGAAAATGTTATTTTAGCAAAGCTTATTCATTGCTTTTGTACCATTTGAGGGACTGCCTTAGATGTTCTGTTTCAGTTATACAGCTACAATATTAAAAAGTCATTTGGGTGTTTGAGAAATTTTAAGTTAATTCTTTTGTTTCAGATGTTGGAAAAACAATGTCACCACATAACTGCTCTGGGGCTTTTGTGTTCAAAAGAACCCGAATGCAGGTATGAAAGAGGTCAAAACAGAAGTGAGCATAATTTACAAAGCTGAAACCACAAAAACTAATTCCAAAGGGTAACAAACAATCCAAATAAAAAATGCAAGGGAACAATCTCAAGGTAAAACAACAAATGGTAAAACTAAATAAGGGACTAACTATTGTAGAAGAAGAAGAAGACACATGGAACTGGGACAGAACATGTTGGACATGTATGTTCTGACAGTAACTAAGTGGAGAACAACATCCAAATACCAGACACATTATAAGGATGCATATACACTGTGGACTTTCATGACAGTTTCTTTGTTGTAGCATTTTTACTTGTCAGTGTAGAAAACGTGTAGGTAAGTATATTTATGTTTCCCCCCTTTTCTCCCATAATATCAATCAGCATGTCATATTTTTGTATCTGGGCACACGAGTGGTAAAAAACTTATAAGGAAAAAGGACTTTTCAAATTTTATTTATCTTTTAATATATATATATATATATTTTTTTTAATCAGATTTGACTGTTGTTTATGCACAGGTAGTTTTTATGTCCTAATGACCACTGAAATTAAAGTTATGGCTTTCTTTCTATTTATTTATAATACATGAACGGAGTCCCTTAATAAAACAGGAAAAACAAAGACAAACAAAATATTAAACTCTTTACTTAAACCCAACACATTACATTTAGATCTCATTTTATGGTCTTTCTCAGTCGCCTGATATTTTGGTCATCAAAATGTGGATGTTCTAATTTTCATTCCTCTGAGCTTGTTAGAAAGATTGTCCTGGCTAAGAAGCTGAGAAGTTAATTACTGAAGAGAAATTCAACAGAGTAAGTAGATTTACTGGGACTGCACTCTGCACCGGACTCAGAATCATTACTTCACAATGGCATATTACTCCCCTGAGCTTGAATAGATACGTTTTTTAATACAATAGTCATCATCTCTGATCCTCAAGATTCAGCTGTTTTCTGTGGTATTAGTTTGATAATTATATTCACCTTACATCCTGGTTCTAAATTGCTCCATTCCTGCAAGGGAGCAATAACAACTAGGAGTCCTGAGTCACAAATTGTCTGTGGCTCATGCAAATAAAGCGAGAAATATTTGAATAAATACATCAAAATACAGTCTAATAATTCAGTATCTCTCCAAATTTGTCTTTAACATAGAGTACCCTTATTCAAACACTATAGACCTCACATCTGAGACACAACTGCTCCCTGTGCTGACTTTTGCTGGATGTTTCTTTGAACGACTGGTGCTTCAAAGAAGCTTCATAGGTATATCTGTGAATAAGTGAGTCTCAGTAACCGGAGTGACCTTTCAAACCATTTTCAAGATGATGTACAGTACATGTTTCTCATTTTCACAACTCCCCCAGTGATCAGATGACAGCGTCCCCGCAGGGATGAGTCCTGCTGCTGTTCGTGAACCCAAAGGTCATCAGCTGCTCACCGTCAGCAGGATGAGAGTCTTAAAAACTCACAGTGCACAGTGAGAATTCTCACTTCCCTGTGAAGTGATTAACATGAAAGTAATTTTTGCTGAGGAATCATGAATGGAGATTTGTACAGCCAAGGGACATATTTCACTGAATATATGGTATTAATATAGAGTAACCACAGCTACACACTTGAGATAACAATTCGGTAATATTCATCCACTCGCTATACTTAACACGCAAATCAATTATACGGGTTTACAGTTTCACACTTTTCCACATGCAAATTCAAGTTAAGTTTTGTTGCAGTTGCTCGAGTTATATAATACACATTTAGTTTGCTTGGTTTAGTAAATTTAGTTAATTTGTTTAAACACACTTACATAAGTTCCATTAATTAATTGTCTCTGTCTTTTTAAGTAACCTGTCTGCTGCTCCTCCAGTCCATCGTAGTTAAACAAAAGAAAACCCCAAGAGTATAGCTAATTGAAATGTTTGTTAAGCAGTGTTTTTGAGAAGCAGTCTGTTTAGTTGAGCTCTTTTACCAGCCGGTTTATTTCTTAAAGCTTATATTCATTCCTCTGTATTTTTGATGGAAAAAGAGGAATGAAAATGAAAACCAGACACAACGGTTACTAAGAGGTAAATTTATACCAAAAAAATGATGCAAAGTATCCCTAGAGTCAGAAAGCATAATTACCCTGTGACTGTCGCCAGCATTGCCAAAATGTTACACTAATTTAATATAATGCTGCATGGAAAAAATGTTGTGACTTCAACCTCCCCACTTATTGGTCTTTTCTTTGTGTGTGTGTGTGTATGTATGTGTGTGTGTGTGTGTGTGTGTGTGTGTGTGTGTATGTGTGTGACTGTGCGTGTTTTCACTTGATTGCAATTCTGCAATAATGCTTTACTACATTTGTCTTCATTACTTAGAAATTAAACAGCAAGTCTTCTACTTCTTTTGTCTGCTCTTTTTAGGGGTCGCCACAGCGGATCATCTGCCTCCATCTCACCCTATCCCAGCATCCTCTGCTATCACACCAACCCTCTGCATGTCCTCCTTCACTACATCCATGAACCTTCTCTGTGGTCTTCCTCTTTTCCTCCTGCCTGGCAGCTTCATATTCAATGTCCTTACTAAAACGGCGAATCTATTAAACCAAATTAAACATTCAATAACGGAAAGTGATTGCTGTTAGAATATTTCAAGGGTCATAGCAAAAGCTTGGTCAAAATGTATCGGCCACAATGGGCAATGAAGTGAGTGAACCTTCTCACTGTGAAGAAACCGTGTAAATAACTGACCTGAACTGATGTGCACAAACATTTGAGGAGGAGAAGTCTGATTAGCTAAAGTGCGTGGAGACATGGAAGATGGCAGGCCTCAAAGCAGAAGAGGCACAGGTGTAGCTACTAACATTCAAATCCCATTAGTTCTGACAGATACAGAGCAATGTGGGGAGGCATGGGTCATTAGAGTTATTAGTTTCAAATGGGATTTTCCAGCTGTGACAAGTCAAAATGTCGACACGAAAAATGTCTAAAGATGAAATATTCTGTGCTTAAGAGAACAAATGATTTGCAGTATTACTTAAATCATATTAATTTCTTTCTATTTCCACTTAAAACAAAGCCTAGGTTTCCACTTTCAAAGCTGATTAGATAGACAGAACCTTAAAGTTTTGTAATTGTCTCATGGTTTTGTAACAATTTTTTGCCAATTGTGAAACGCTTGATGATCACCATTATGTCTAATAGGGCCATATATTCTAACATTTCCTCATAATTTAGTTCATTAGAAACAATTTTGGCATAAACAATTCTGTAGATGGAGTTCTCATGATTCAGTCTGTATATTATCCTGCTAATGGTACTGCGCTAACAGGGGTTTAAGTGCTAACATTAGCCTTCCATTGGAATTATGGGTAAGGTTACAAAGGTCAAACTGAACATTCAGTCTCTGGAGAGGAAGCAGGGGATAGAAGAAACTGTTTGTCCATAGCAAAAACGCAGCTAATAACACAGTGATGAAAGCAGAAATGATTATTCTGCTACAGCAAAGGCATCATCTTGGCAAAACTGTTGTGCTTGGCATAGACCCTATGCTATTTTTGGTGCCCCATCGTGAACTCCTGACTTATGGCCATGTGTGCTGCAAATACAGAGGCTATGACATAACCATGGTGTCTGTGTTTTCTACTCTGTGTTATGTGAAGGAGTGATATAATTGCACTCTGTCATCAAACAGCTGCAGCTAGCTCTCCAATGGTGCATTCTTGCATGTCCTCACAGTTTCATGTCAGCCAAAGCGTTTTGTAAGACTTTTTGAATGCTGGACAATCTATTTGAAACTGTGTATTACTCTTCTGGTAATGAAGAGCACAAAACACAGAGAATAAGGTTATAATTACATTCTCACTACGAACCTCTAATTAATTCGTGACACGAGTTTGTTCTTTTGTTCTTTTTTTCTTTATTCTGTCAGTTCACGGCTTTCTTTGAATATTTTTACCTGCTGATGACAAAAAAAAAGTGTTTTTAAACTAACTTGTTTCACACAGTTGATTCTGTATTACTGCAGAAGGAATGAATGTCAATAACTGGAAGTCAGCACAGTTAATTTATGATTTTTTAAGAGATATTTTCCTGTTTTCACTCTGGATTCAAGGTGTGTTCATATTTACTAATCTGACATACTTGTCCAATGTATAATTCACAGTGGGACCATGATAGTTCAGCTAATCTCCAAGCTTGTCTTTTACAAAAAGCATTCAGTGGTTCAAAGTTTTTTTTTTTTCTAATCTGTCACAATCCATAATCATAATCTGTATCTGAGATGATTTATCAATTAAATGACTTGCTATAAACACTCTATCTTTCTTATTCATAACCTGTAATTCATTGTCCTTACAGTGCTTTTTGCAGAACATGGAATAAAACATGGAGACTTAATCTTTCCTGGAGGTACTGTATGTCCAGTACACATACACTCACTCACCACTTCATCAGGTACACTTACCAGTACTTGGTTGGACCCCCTTTTGCCATCAGAACTGCCTTAATTCTTTGTGGCACAGATTCAGGTACTGGAAACATTCCTC
Organism: Paratilapia polleni; assembly: GCA_015106735.1. Classification (NCBI taxonomy): domain Eukaryota; kingdom Metazoa; phylum Chordata; class Actinopteri; order Cichliformes; family Cichlidae; genus Paratilapia; species Paratilapia polleni. Next base: position 26,374 of record VUQI01038292.1, on the reverse strand, counting down.
AGAGATTTTGGTCCATATTGACATGATAGCATCACACAGTTGCCGCAGATTTGTTGGCTGTACATCCAATGATGCAAATCTCCCATTTTACCACAACCCAAAGTTCCTCTATTGGATTGAGATCTGGTGACTGTGGAGGCCATTTGAGTTCAATAAACTTATTGTCATGTTCAAGAAACCAGTTTGAGACGATTGAGCTTTGTATTGGTGCATTATCCTACTAGAAATAGCCATCAGAAGATGGGTACACTGTGGTCATAAAGAAACAGACATCATCAGCAAAAATACTCAGGTAGGCAGTGGCGTTTAAACGATGCTCAGTTTGTACTAAGGGAGCCAAAGTGTGCCAAGAAAATATTCCCCAAACCATTACACCAGCAGCAGCCTGAACTGTTGATACGAGGCAGGATGGAGCCATGCTTTCTTGTTGTTTATAGGTCATTCCATCTCAAATCATCAATATTTGAGATGGAAAAATTATTTATTTTTAAAAAATGGTCTGTCGACCCACTTTCAGGCCTTTTGTTGTGTTTTTAATGTTCCTTAGTATATTTTAACCTTAACTTGAATTATCAGATTCCTCCAGGGCATGAGGTCTCGAAATGGTAGGTAGAGTAGGTCTCGAAAATGAAAAATATGCATATATTTACCAAAATTATTTTCTCTATTATAGCTAGAGCACCATCTCGAAATTCCAGAATTTTGTTCCATTTGGATTAGACTATCTACTGATATTTTTGTTTTTGTGGTACAATTTGTCATATTTTCTCAATCCACCATGGAACTTGAATAAAAATATCTTTTTCTTCATTTTTGTGACTAAGAATTTCATGTTAAAAAGTTTTCTACATGTTTTGTTTTGCAGTATTGTGAAATATTACTATATACCATTCAGAAATTGCCACTAGTTGTCCTTTGCAATGTGAAATTTGTTTATTAGTGTGTGCTCAAATATGGGACTTTACAGGATGGCTTGAATTTCTTTTCATATTTTAACTAGCTAATACTCAGACATTTTTTGATGTGTTTGTCCCAAATTATTGATCTAGTTTCATTTTTATGTTAAGAAAGGCCAGTGAAAATTCAGGCTTTGAAATTTGAGGCAATGCTTGAACATGAATATCTCAAAAACTATTAAAGATTAAAGTGCAAAAAAACATGCTGGCAATGGACCACTTTTCAAAAAAAAATATCTTGAAAAGTATTTGATATATGAGGCTAAAATTTCACAGCAATCATTATATATATCCAAACATTGTACCATGAAATTTTTAGCCAAATCGGAGATGGTGGAGCAGAAGGCCCACGATAATTCAAGACTGAATGATCCTTACGCCAAATTATGACACTACCATCCAAATGCCGCAGCAGAAATCGAGACCCATCAAACCAGGCCAATTTTGGTGAGCCTCTGTGAATTGTAGCCTCAATTTCCTGTTCTTAGCTGACAGGAATGGCACCAGGTTTGGTCTTCTGCTGCTGTAGCCCATCTGCTTCAAGGTTCGACGTGTTGTGTTATTGTGTTATTTGAGTTACTGTTGACTCCCTATCGGCTCAAAGCAGTATGACCATTCTCCTCTGACGTCAACAAGGCATTTTCACCCAAATAACTGCCGCTCATTGGATTTTTTCTCTTTTTTGAACCGTTCTCTGTGGGCACTGGACATGGTTGTGTGGGAAAATCCCAGTAGAACAACAGTTTCTAAAATACTTAGACCAGCCCATCTGGCACCAACAGCCATGCCACACTCAAAGTCACTGAAATCACCTTTCTTCCCCATTCTGATGCTTGGTTTGAATTGAATTGATTGGCTGATTAGATATATGCATTAACAAGCAGTTGAACAAGTGTACCTAACAAAGTGGTCGGTGAGTGTATGACACAAGCAACATCTGCTTGTGTCAGAGGCGGCAGGTGGGTTAGAGGACAATCAAACTGTCATGTGTGGCATGAAGAGGTTGTTCTCTACTGTCCTCCCTGACTGACAGCAAACCCCTCTTCTTGGACTTTCAGCAAGATTTGTGCTCTAATGCTCTCTTATCAGCCTGTCAAGTTAAATGTGACATCTAAATTACATATAAAATTTGCCACTGTAGAATGTGAGGGGTAAATGGCTGCTATTAACCGGTGGAGATTATAAATCAATATGGTGCACAGATGCATTTTTCTGTAAAGTGGAGGTAATTTCACTTTTGGTTTTGAGCAGTGTGTGACTTGCATTTAAAAATTAAGGCACATACCAAAGGCAGCACTCAGAGAGCAGTTTTTTTTATACCTCACTGGGTATGTACATTCTGTTTATTTTGAATTTGTTAGCTTACCATCCTTTTGCTACGTGAAGTCTTCAAATGCCATGATCCCGTCATTGATTTTCTTCTGAAGACATGATCAAAGGGTCTCAGAAGAAACTGTTAAACGTCCTCTTTTCACCTTCACAGGTCTGTTTACCTGGCTGAGAAAGTGTACCAGCGTTGGTGAGAAGACACAAAGGTGTGCTTAGTCATACTGAGAAACTAAGGAGCAGGGGCAACGCTTCCAACTGTGGGAGTTTTCTGTGCTTTTAAAGTATTCCTCTAAATTCTTTGCAAAAATCAATTTACAGATATCCTCTCTAATGGTCAGTGTCTAATAAAGTGTGCTTCTTGAGCTTTCAAACCTTGTGCATCAGTTTGTTATTGTACACTGAACACAAACTAATACAATCTGCAAACAGGTTATGTTCCTGTCATGTCTAAGTGCTGTGTACACATGTAGTGACGGCCCTGTAGTCTGTGTATCAGTGTTGGTTGTTGGGCCTGCATTTTGCTTCCTCCTTCTTAGGTCCTAGTTAATGTCTCCTTCCATCTAATAAAGGAAATAACTAAACCTGCTTGGGAGCCTATATAAGCTGGTTTCCTTCAAAGATGGCTCTCTCTCTCCTCCTGGAAGGCTTTATTTAACAGACTAGGTTTGATTTAACAGGCACCCAACTTGGTTTTCACTTGCTTTGGTCTGATGGTGTTGACATTATTCCTAGTTCAGGCCACATGTAACTTTAGGTTAGCATGTCATTTTCTTTGGTTCACCTTTTTAGCCTTAATTTTAATAAATTTTGACTTAGTGAAAATTGTTGCTGTGTGGGTTTCCTGTCTTTGTCATGTCCTAAACATAAGCTGGGCATAACAATGTTCAGTGTTGTGACTGATGAGTTTGTGGGGGAATAATTACACTTAGTAGAATGTATTTATAGATTCATGCAAAATCTGTTAAGCATAAACATTTCATTGGTGAAGTATATATTGATGTGGGGGAATGTGGTAAATATGATCCATCCATCCATCCATCCATTTTCTACCGCTTATCCTATTCAGGGTCACGGGTGGGGGCTGGAGCTGGTAAATATGATAAGAGACAAAATGCAGTATGATATGTTTTAGTAAAAAAGTTTCTTATCTTACTCCATTAAGACAACAAAGAATGAAAGTGAGAAAGGATCATTTAAAGTAGGGAGTTTTGTGTGTACAAAACCTGTTTACTTCCTTACTTGCTCTCCTGGCTCCTCTCCTGTTGAACCAGCTCCTCGTCTGGGATAGGGAGACAGACAAAATTAAAATTAGTCTTAAAACGTTCCTTTCTGATATAGCTTATAGTTAGATCTGGATCAGACGACCCTGAACCTTTCCTTAGTTATGCTGCTATAGGCTTAGGCTGCTCAAGGACTTCCCATGATGTGCTGAGCATTTTTTTTCTCCACTGCCCACTTTTCACTACCTGTGAGTTTACACGCGACAGTGCATGTCATTAACTTTTGTCTGCTCTCTTGTGTTTTATCCTTGTCCATCCTTGCTAGATGGCTGCCATAGTGTTGTCATGAGACATACTTCCAACTGAAATACATTAGTTTCTAATCATTATCCTTATATCGACATGCCTTCACAGCCATTTAAGACCATATTTACTTGTTTACTTATTTTTTCCTGGTCTCTGTAATATATGCTTTCATAATGACTAGTTAGTAAAATGATTGATGATGGTTAATAAGAAGTGGTGCTTGTATAATGTGGTTCCAAGAACTGAGATTGTCTCTACTCTGTGGTTGAGATAATTTAGGACTTTGAAAAATATTGTGCTCACTTTGGAAGGCAATTAATCTCACTTTTCTTTTAGATGGAGATGTTCCCATGGTTTCTCTGCTTCCAATCTAATCTTTCTATTAAAAAAGCAATAAAACTGGAGGCAGTGGTCCATCTGTCAAAGTGTTTATAAATGTTGAATATGGGCTGTGAAATAACGATATATGATACAATGCAAGGTGTAAAATTACATAACTGTCATTTTACTAGAGGTAATTTCAATCACATGCGTAAATTATAGCTGTGACTGTGATACTGCAGAATCTGGAGAGATGTTTATAGTCAGGTGTGAGTCAGGGGAGAGGGTGCCATATTTTTTAACAGATATGTCTGTGCGGCATAGAGCTTTTTTTACTGCTCAAGCTAATTTAAAATCACACTTGAATGCACTTAAATCTGATGAATGATTATATTTTTACCACCAACTTCAGTGTGATCTGGCTGCTTTTAAGCCTTTTAAGCCCACTGTGTGCTCACCAGAGTCTTTGTTATTCTGCTTAATAGACCATTACTTTGAGAGGAGGCTGTTCAAACTGAGCACAAATTTTAGAAACTATCTAAACTAGTTTGCTCAACAGATGGACCACTACATCTGCCAAAAAGGGTTTTCAGATAAATCCTTGGGTTACTTTTGGAACATGCAATTTTTAGAGCCTCCAGGTGCACGATTTGATATCTTATGGGATTGAGTAAACCCACAAAGAAAAAAAATATATAAAAAAAAACCTTCTGAAGTAATTTCCCATTGCCTCCAATACTCAATGTTCATTACTCATCCAATGTATATGTTTTATACTATGATTTATTTATCAAAGTCGCTATGCACTCAGTTTTGTGATACACAAGTCCAGCACTAGTCACCAGGTAATTTTCTATAGCTAAAATTTAAACACCTCACATGCAGGGAGCCAGTTTTTGTGAAGAGCCAAAAACTGCAGTTCCTAGAGTGGCCACTTGAGACTCAGTCAGTCCTTAATGACCCCAGTGTGAAAATGCCCACTTTACAGCAGAAAAAAACATGTATGCAGCCTGGTACAGAAGCAGTTTTGTTCTCTATCACTAAGATTACCCTTATAACTCATGCCCCTGTAACTTTATTAAGGGTTAAATTAGAGGCGTGGGTCCTTTGGCTGACAGGTGGACGCCAACACAAGGCAGCTGCAGCAGATAGCTGTCTGCAAGACCTCACATCAACACATTAGTCACTGAAATGGATCTCTTGATCATGGTGTTGGTGTCTTTTGGAGCATATTTAATGCAATTATCTGACAAATAATATGGCTTGCTGCTTGTAGTTATTTTAGCTTTTATATCTTACATGATGTGTAGATTTTTTTTCTCTATGTTATATTTAGCTTATCTGTTGTTTTGTTTTGAAATGTGTGTGTATGTGAGGATGGATGACTCACCCACTGCAAACAAAATCTACTCGCGAGTACAAAGAAAGTAACCTGAACCTGTTAAATATATTAGCAGATCATTTGAGAAGCTTGTGCTCAAGTTTGGGAAGTGTAATTACAGTTTTTATTCCTATGTTACCAAGCTAATTTTAAGGTAACATACAAATAAATACTAATTAGCAGGTAATGCTTGTCCCATATTAATCACAGATGGTAGTAGTAGAGATCACATACGGCCTTGTATAATCAAAAGCATGCACAATATGCAGCTGTTAGTGGTAGACTGGGTGTTTTTTGGTTTTTTTGTTGTTGTTGTTTTTTGGTTTTTAACATGTAAATACCATTAAAGGTCTGTTGGTGGAGCAAACAATGTGACCTGGTGGCTGTGAAAAATAGGCTGAGGTCACAGAGACCTCCCACACATTTCCACTCTGTCATAAATTGTGTACTCTACCATGACAGCTGGCCCTACTTTACTGTATGTTATTTTCTTCTCTTCTAGTATTCCTGCACATACTTAGGTCGTCTTTACCATTCAGTTGCAATATTGACACTTGCAATGCCAAATCAGCTCAGTTGCAAAGGATTATGACTGATCTCAGTCAAACAGACACAGCTGTGCCTCTTTGGTCCCTAAACCACATTTTGGTTTGGTTTTTGACAAACAGTGAAAATTATCCATCTGTTTATGAGCTATTGTCCAGGCCGTTGCATGCAATTATCAACAGAGAATGTTTAATCCATAAAATATGTTGTATCAAATAGTATAAATATGTTGTCATTTACTTATTTGTTTCAATTTCATGCTATTTTATGTGTTTTATGCTGTATTTTTAACTTGATTTGACACTGAAATCAAATGCTATATTTGTAAAATGAAATAACTGATAAAGATTTAACTAGTGATAAACAGGTGTCTAGTTCTGTGTTGCAGCTTCACCAAAGATGTATTGTTGAAACTGCAACACAGTTGCACACAATCACTAAACTTATAAAATGATTTAATTTTAATAACATTTGAGACCCAAAAGGATCAAATTATGCAATATATCATCATAAAAGCAATGATTAGCCTTAAATGTCACCAAATATTCTGAGGCATAACATTGTTTTCTTTGTTTTTTGTTTTTTTTTTTGCTCCCATAAACCCACCTTAATCATCTCGCAATGCAGCAGATTTATCTTTATCTTGTGTGCCCTTAGAGAGGCCCAAAGATAGAGAACTATTGAACTAAGTTACTTACATAAAGTATTTAAAATTAGCTTCACCTTCACCAGCAACATGCAGCAGTATCAGTATCATCATTCAGCATACCATGATACACTATATGGACAAAAGTACTGGGCCACCTAAACATTACACCTACAGGAGCTGCTCAGCCATGGAAACCCATGCTATGAAGCCCCCAGCACACAGTTTTTGCGCTGATGTTAACACCAGAGGAGGCTTGGAACTCAGCACTTGGCAACCCTGCTCTGTAACTTTGCAGCCACTTTGTGGCTGAGTTGCTGTGGTTCCTAAATGCTTCCACTTTGCAATAATACCACTTACAGCTGATCGTGGAATCTCTAAGAGCAACGGACTTGTTGCATAGGTGACATCGAATTCAGTGAGCTCTTTAGAATGACCCATTCTTTCACCTTTGTTCATAAAGGCAGACTGCATGGCTAGGTGTTTCATTTTATACACCTGTGGCAATTAGATTGAAAACACCTGAATTCAAATATTAAGGTGTTGCCCAATACCTTTGTCCATAAAGTATATATCACTCATATTTCGTCTTAAAGAACATTATTTTACTCCTAACATGATACATTTTAACCTTAAGATTCTTCCTGGAAGACACTCATTATGGAGTATTATGGAGTATTTTTATAGCTTTGTTTTGCTACTGTTAAAGGATTTGAACACTTCTTTCACTAATGTAATCACTGCTGCAGGTTATATCTTACCTTTTTGCTGTTGCCTCATAAACCTTTGTGCTGCTTTTTCTAGAGAAACATACTTATCCTGCCATAACAGATCAGCTAATGAGAAAATTAGATGATCAGTCTCATTTATCCCTCCTACACGCATTCAATTTCTTAAATTATGCAAGACTTGATCATACAGATCATACAGAGCAATATTATGAGAAGCCCAAACAATAATACCTTGAGTATGTTCCCATTTAGTCAAAAGTAGTAATAACAAGAGCTAATGAGTGTGATTCTCATTAGCTTCAAGGCCTTTGTCTAACTCATGCTGCAGAGGATATTTTTAATTAGTGTCACCAGGACTTCTGCATGACCAGCATCAACTATGCACAAGAACTGCTTACAAAAAAAGAAAGCCATTTTGGGTACTCTGATGGCAATGGAAGGGGGAACAGCAGCTGTTGAAACAATGCAGTTATGTGAGTAAGACAGCTTGTTTGTGTGTTTGAAATGAAATAAAGAACTGGTCCTTTTTTGTTCATATTCAAAGAATGCCTCCCACAGAGTATATTTTCCTTTTTCTCCCTTCATGGTTGAAACTTTAGAGCCAAACAGTGGCTGAAAGGCTCTTAGTACTCTTTGGCATCCTGTGAGAGCCCATGCTATCCTAGTTCAATGTTAAAATGCTTGTGGATAAATGCAGAGACACTTTTAAATGATTATCAGCAGGCTTTATTCTTCAGAACCACAAGCTTTTATAAAAATCGATATTTAACTCTTGAAACTTAGTGGGTCTGTCTTCACAGTTATTGTGGGTACAAATCCATTCCCACAAACCGGACAGTCTGAGTAAACATGTCTTCGAGATCAATTAGCTTTGAGGGAAATAATGAGTCTGGTGCCCCAGCTTTATCCTGCCGCTCAAGGTCACAGTGGCTAAACTGTAAAGGCATAACTCTCAAGACCTCATTTCTTAGCTATGAGTGAGAAATTCCAATGCTACTGGGTTGTCACAAAGCACTGAGTTTGTTTCACTGAACATCAAATCTACTTTGCACAGTAATTAGAACTTCTGAATGCTTTTCAGCTCAACCACTACTTTTGCCCAAGACTCACCCTAATTAGATGTGAAATGTTGATGAGATGTCGGAAACAGATAGGAGGGGAAGATGCTGCCTGAACAGCAGTACCAATGGAGGAATTAAAGTTTGGATGAGTTTTTTAACATCCACCTGGATACAGAAGTTAGGGGTACGGGTGCACTGCCTGGCAGGTGAACCAAGAAGGATTTGTTAGGAGCTAATTGGAATTATTGAAACTGATCTCTCAACCAAGTTAGTGCCACTGGTGCCTTTTGGACCATTTTTATGGAATTATCTGAGAAATAATATGGCTTGCTGTGAGGTACAGACTGTACAAGAATTTGGGTGAATGAAATTCTACTATCACTTTTTTACTAACTCTAATTAGCAGATATGTGTGTCTGTGTGACACTCCCAAATAGTGTATGGATGCAGCTTGTCAAGCTTGTTGGTTAGCTGAGAATTTAGTGCTCTCATCCAAATATG
>VUQI01038292.1:0-17356 GCA_015106735.1 Paratilapia polleni | reverse complement strand
ATACATGATCACAAAAAAAAAAAAAAAAAGCAAACATGGCAACAACCAAAACACTAATGTTAAGGACACTTCTGGCTTCCACAATTAATGGGTGATGTGATGGTGGCAACATCAGTCTTTAATATACTGTCTGTGATGTAAGTGTATTTGTATAAGCCTGGACTGGGTTTTGGGTGAGGATTTTGTTCGCTGGTGATGTTGCGGATGTGTCAATAATAAATATAATAATGAAAAAACAAAAGTAAATAAAAATGACAACAATGCTTGCAACAATATTCTCTTATATAAGGGAATTGTTTGACAAATTGTGGAAATACGGAGTTAAATGAGAAGATTGATCCCATGTTTCTGGTAAAAATGAATGTGAAACTTAGCACAAACAGTTTGAAACAGCAAGTCTGGCTGTATTAAAGGAACAAAATCTATCATCTGTGCAAAAATGCTCAATTCGGACACTCAATTAGGATTTTTCTGTTGGTACAATTAATTGTATCTCACCCCCAACCGGTCACTGCAGATGGCTGCCCCTCCCTGAGCCTGGTTCTGCCGAAGGTTTCTTCCTGTTGAAAGGGAGTTTTTCCTTCCCACTGTCGCCAAGTGCTTGCTCATAGGGGGTCATTTGACTGTTGGGTTTTCTCTCTAATATTGCAGGGTCTTTAACCTACATACTCCTTGAGGCAACTGTTGCTGTGATTTGGCGCTATATGAATACAATTTAATTGAATTGAAATTGTAATACATAGTAGTGTATATAATAGTCATACTGAACTCTGCAAGTTGTGCACTCATCGGAAATGACGATCGCAGCATTTGATTGTGACTGACACACTAGCTGCTGCATTTTGCAAACATTTCCAACATTTCACCACACATAATACAAAATTCTTCTACATTGATGACAGCCATCAAAGATGCAAAACACATGCATAACAGTGTGAAACAATAATGTCTGATAAAAATCTGCTACTGTACTAGTCAGTATGAACATGCTCATGCACTTAAAATAGCATGTGTAAATATGGAAGTACATGAGTTGAGACACAGCATGTCTGTTCTCTGTAGCTTTGTATCTCTTCATTTGAGTCTCTGCGAGAAAGTGAATAATTTCCTCAAATGTGCCTAGCCTACGAGGTCAGTTTGATCATGTGTAATGATCTAATGATCCTATAATCAGACTACGTGGCACGCTACATGTATCGATCATTGAAGCAAAGGTAACTGTGTTAAGACAATAGAAATGCCTCATCAGTAATATCCAACACCATTCAGCCACATCTGTATTCTCCAGTCCTAACCTTTAATAAGGTCGTACCTCCACTATCAGGAAGCCTCTTTTCATTATATTTAAAATTTTGGAGATAAAAGTGCCTTTGACATCTGTATTTTATTATTAGGTACCAGGGGATCAAAGAGTCTTCAATGAAGGCTGAAAATTAAATCTTTTGAATCAATAAGACACAGTGAAAATATTAATCAGTGAGAAAACTGGTGAAGAGTAAGATGCCATTTTGTAGAGTACATTAATTCTCAACAAAAAGGTTAAAATTTATCAGCAATTAGCAATCAGCAGTCAGCAGGTGAACACCTGTGGACACAATCATTGCCAGTGCTGGCTTGATGAAACTACTTCACTAAACATCCAATTAAAACATCCAATTCTTGTTTCATTTAACTTTTGTTTTGCAATGTTTAGGTGATGTTCTACACCAAGTCTCCCAGTTGCTGTTCCTGATTTGTATGAGGAAGTGCAGCATGTCTGAGTCCTAATATACTTTGATTAAGAATTAAGAATTGCAAATCCAGCAAAGGTGGATTTGGTGCTACTGTGATTTCTGAATCCATTTAGACCTCTTGTTTGAGCAGTGCAGTGTAGCTGAAGCTCGCCTAGCGCCCATAAACTGGCCCACTCAAGTGTCAAGCCAAAATCTGCATATATTAAGACTTAGTCATGAAAAACAACAGGCCATCTTTAATGGGAAAATAAAAATGCCATGCTGCCAAATGCTGTAACACAAAAGTAAAGAAGTATTTTTAACAACATTGCTCTATAAATGACCATGTTAGTCTCTCAGTGACATTAACACCTGCGCCACACAGAACCAACAGTGTAACTGTTTATTTTAGAAAAATACACTTTTTGCTATTCTTGTTGAATTTATATAAGCTAGCACTTGGGTCCACCACACAGCAATACAGCATTTTATATCACTGATTTGCTAATCTTTACAAACAGGTAAAAGAGTACTGGTAAAAGAGAACAAATCAGAATTTCTTTAATTAGCTTCCAAGGCCTAAGGCACCAGATTCGCTTCTTTTGTAAATTCCCCTGTATGTAAAACCTTCTGAGTAAGACACAAAACTTGCTTTAGATGCTTTTTGTATCATTTAAGTTAAATGTATATATCTAAAATGGGATGCTTTCTGTCTCAAAACTGGTTCATGTATTTATTTCCAGTAGAGATTACACCAGTGCCTTTTTTCCTAGATTTACAAAGCAGGTGTTTTACAAACACCTGCTTTGTAAATGTCAACAATGCTTCCATTGTTGACATTTTCACTGAATAAACACTCAGCAAATCCCTTTGATTGTCAAGTACTATAAGCTGGTTTAAAATTTGCTCTCACTATACTGAGAGCAAATTTTAAACCAGCTTATTGTATCTTCACTTATTGTGGTCCTACTCTCTCCTCTACACTGGTGACTTCAAAATAAAAATATGTTTTGTTTTAGAATCAGTATTATTGTCATTATTCCTTTTATTGCTTCTTTTGTGATTCCCTCCTTACAGTAAGGGAATCAAAATCAGTCTTGTGTTTTTATTTTATATATTTCAACATATACCACACCTTCTAAACTTTTATGTTGTTCTATGTTCTTGTCATGTATAAGCTGCCTTTTTTCTAAGCACATCTAGTCTATACATTTTGCATGGAATGTGCTATATCAGTAAACTTGACATTCTTCATATTTCATGTTTGCATTGCAGCTCTTTTGTCTTGCAGTCTTGAATATAGCAGTGCTTGTTAATCTCGATATGATCACACAATACTCTGATTTGCCATGTTGGCTTGGCTCTGTGTAAGCTCAGTCAAATTGACATGCAGTCTGGTATGCAACAGCGCACAGAGATGATAATCATTTAACCATGTTTGTTTGTTTTGACAGGAGACATATCTCTTATGTCCCTCAGTATAAAATCAGCATTGTAGAAGGCGAGGTTATTATCTTCCTTTTTTTTTGCCACAGGGATTTCTGTCTCTTTTTTTCTTTCTAGGAAATGTTGTGAGTGTGCTATTTTCATTCCTGGTCTGTATCACAATCTTTAGTTGCCTTCAGTCACCCATCTAACAGCGGCTCTAACAGCTCTATTCTGAGACACAATAGCTCACAGAAATTACACCTGACCCTTCCTTTTCCTTCCAATATGTCTTTAAAAAAAAAACATACTCAGTGCAACCATAAAACAATAGTACTTTTTTTTTTTACACACTGCAGTCATACACTGCCGACTGGGGAAGAAAATTGGACCCCCACATACAAAAAAAATGATGCACATTTATAGTTTTCACTTCACCATTATGGCTCATAACACCACTGAAGGGGAAATAATATGCTGAGATTGACCTGTCATGTGTAGATGTATGTTTACTTCTGCAGTTTCCATTTAGGTAGATGATCAATAAGGGATAATGGTCCCAAATACAGGCAATGCAGTTTTGCAATAAGTCTCAGTGGATATGCCATATAGGTTTTTCTTATTTGTTTGTTTTTTAAATTCATTCATACTGGATTTATTTTATGTTGTTAGACTGCATTTGATGATGTTTCACGTTCCCTCCTGGTGGTTATATACTGTTAAAAATAGGCATTATCATCCAAAGACAATTCGAAAGAAATATTTATTTTAAAAAAACATGAAGGAAAATTACATTTCTGTATTTGTTCTGGTGGTGATGAACATTCTCAGTATGAGCCATGCCTTCCTCTTCATCATCATACTTCATGTTAGCATTTCCCACCACTTGTCTAAAATTGGACACCCTGGTGAGTGTGAGCCAGCCTACAATCGGCCCTCCCCTCCCCTCCCCTCCCTTCCTCCCTCAGCCAAGTAACCCACTGGACAAATATAAACCTTTGTGTGAGTCTACAATCAAAAGACAGTGATTATGCTCATTTTAAAGGTGAAGGGGAAGTACGGCTCTCTAGATGGTGGTTGCCATGGATTTCTCTCAAAAGGTTTTGGTATAATGGCACATCCCACTTCTGATGTCAGCGCTCGGGGGGGGGGGTTCGAGAGAGAAAGCGAGAGTCGAGGGAAAAGGAAAGGGAAGGAGGGAACAAGTGAGGGAGGGCGAGGGGAGGGGAGGCAGCCTGTTGCTCATGATCATCAAATAGCGTCCTCGTACTCCACAAGCCCAGTGCCTTTGCATAGATGGACAAGAGTTAAACGAGGTAGCAGCACAAGCTGAAAACACAGTTCATATTTTCCTTCATGTGCATTCTTCTCTTCGCCTTCAGGCTTCTTCTGCAAACTAATAGCTGCTGAGAAATTGATTCGAGAGCACAGTGAGTATAAATATATGTATTTTTTGTATGTTTTCAAACTTGAGGTTTGTTGTACTGTAAAAAATAAAAAAATAAAAAAAACTCCTTAGTTGTAAGTCACATTTTGAGAGTTTTTCTCATACATGCACCACAAAACTTGCAGCTGATATCTCAGGGTTGATATTAGAATCAATGTTTGCATAATGTGTTTACCTGGAAGTGTTACTGTAGATCCCAGAGATGTGCTGTCATTTTTTTTTTTTTTGAACTAACTTGGAAGGTGCTGCAGCAGTGTCAGTTGTAATAAGACTGAGCTAATTAAAGGTTTCCTGTGAAGTCCACTTTTGATTAAAAGAGGCATTATCTGTCTTGAACAGATAACAGAGATTTGCATGCCAAATACTCGGCGTGTACGCCATGGTAACAAGGCTGCAGCAGCATAACACTGTATGATCTGTAAACATTTACTGATATCTCAACAGAGACAGGGTTCATTTTCTCTGCCATGCTCTGTGAGCAGGGACATATATTTGATACACATACATTAAGTTTGCAGTGCTTTTAGTGATTATAACCACTTTTCAAAATCTAATTTTGAACTGAAAATTGATGTAAGAGAAACTTTTGAATCTGAGAGCCACTTCTAGTCCTCAAACAGTGCACCATGGCTTATGTTTTGTGTTAGTGACTCGATAAGAGATCATTTTCACTACAGCACATGGTTTCACTTTGAAGATGATGTTAGATTATGGCCCATAATGTGATTAGGAGTCCACAATGCAAATGCCTCATTGGAGACCTTGGATCAGTGATATATGATATGCAATACATCATCTTCTCTCTCTCCACCAGGTAATTGTGACTCTAATGAGATGAACTAATGACTTTTCCTGTTAATAGCTAATAGTGGCTCTCTGATTCTCCTCCACAAAAAAAGGACCCACAAAGTAATTATAGTATGCTATTCTCAGGTGCCTTTATGTGTAAGGTAACTGAGATACATATCCTCCAGTGTCACTGGAGCAAAATCGTGGTCCGCTGTTTCCCAGAGCACCAGTGGGTAGCCAAAGAGATCTTCAGTCAGGGCTCAGACTCAACAGAAATCGGGTGATGGATGTGCTTTGAAAGTGTAAGTAAGATACAATTCTTTTCTCTCTTTCTGAACTCAATGCTTTCTGCACAGAATTTTAAAAAGTTTGAAACTCTTGGCAGTCCTGATAAGACTTTTTAGGTTTTTAACCAGTTCACACTGTGCTAAAATGTAAAAATACAACTAATTTAGTTTTTCACTTACACCACTTTTATAAGGCAGGAAACACCTGTCATTTAAGTGCTGACCACCAAGTGTCTTATTTCCCACTTCTTCATTTTCTTCAGTCCCACACCACATTCATCATCCCTGCTGAAAAGAAAGACCTGTGCGACTGTTTGTCTGGTCCATTTATTTCACCTCATCAGCTTAAGTATTTGTCACTCATAGTGTATTACTGTTAAGAGTTTTCTTTTTTCCTTGCTGATCTCTTAATTGACTGGTGCTAGTACCTTCTGTCACCTCACCCTGCAGGGACTTGCACTGGGTCCTTGTGCAGAGGTCTTTTGAAACACTCTGTCTAAAGTGACAGACAGTAGGGTCTTCACTGCAGTGAGGTTGCGCTTCCTGCACAAATGCCCACTGTCGGAGACACTTTTATCTGTTGTTTGTGAAAAACAAATTGTTTACACAGCCCTGAACGATTAGGTGGCTGGATGATTGCAGCTCGACAGGAAAAGGGCATCAAGAGATGAAAAGCGAGTATCGGTTAATGCACGCAGACAATGCAGAGAACTTAATGTTATGCAATCTTTATATAATCAAGTTAGATGAGCACTCACAAATGGTGAGAGTGTGCAATCATCCACTCAGGAAAATTCCTGAGATGAAAAAGAAAAACACATACTGTCATTATACATCAAATGCGTGTGATGGGTGTAAAGTTAAAGGGTTTTGGGTGCTGACTAAATATTGTGTGTCACAGTTTGCCAGGGATAAGAGGAGACGAGAAGTGCTGAGGCATAATATGGAGCAGTGATGCAGAAACCTGGAGATTTGATGGGTCGGCTCAGACCCTGTCGGGGGAATAGAGCCCTTTAAGAGGAAGGACAGGCAGAGGACAGGCTGGGAAATAAACTGTGGACAGAAAATGACAGAGGTGTGATGCTTCTCATTTGCTCTTTGTTACAAGACATTTTATTCCAAGGGAGACATGAAGAAATACTTGAACTGCATTTCAAAATGTTATCCTCCTTTGAGCTTTAAAAATTACATCATAAAGAAACATTCTTAAAAATGAAGGGTGGTTTGTTTTAACGAAGCATTACGTTCTGTTGCAGTTTGCATTCCAGTTGAAATCGAATGGTTAACAGAATGAAAAATAACAGCCATTAGGGCTAACATAGCTCATTACTGAAATGTATTATCTCCGCAGAATACTTCTCCGTACCTCAGAAGCAGAGAGCAGCACACTGTGGTGGACCACAGACAGAGTTGGGGAGACATTTATTGCCCTGGAGCTATACTGTAGCTTCTTCCAGGGTTCTCGGCATGCATTAATACCACCCACATCCAGCAAAAAAGAAACATTTTTGTTTACAACTATTCCTGCTGGAATTACTGTAAGGAAAGGTCTTCAGGGTAGGATTGCTTCTGGCATGCCTGACTGTTTCAGTGTTTAACCAGATTTCAGAGAGACAGAGAGCGAGAGAGAGAGAGAGAGAGAGAGAGAGAGACAGTTAGGTCTTGGCAGCTCTTATGGTCCATTTCTGGAAACACCATCCTCTTATAGTCCATTAGAGAACAGTGAGCTGTTAAGGGAATAGGAAGAGAAGTGGTTGTTGGGGAGAACAAAGGGACATTGTGTGGTTTTAATGGTCATTAAGCCTGAGAGGACATGAGTGACATGACTTCATTGTCAGGTGACATATGTTTTTCTGGAACATCTTTATAAAGAGCATTTATTTTACAACACTTCATTGCTTTACCAATAACACCTAATATAGGTGGTGGGCTACATGCAAGAAAATAAGAATGAACTCTACACTTTGAACAGCTGCCTCTGGAAAGATAGCCAACTGCTGTGAGTCTCTGAGGTTCAGATCTTCATCAGAAACACTGATAAAAAAAAATTTGATACTCATCAAATTACCATGTGTCTGTATTTCACAGAATGAGTCAAGTTGAATTGCAAATCTTTGATTCAGAGACAGATTGGTAAAATCTGTCTTACACAGCACTTCCACCAATATGCAGATATGCAGCAATAAATAGTTATCACTAAGCAAACTATTCATGCCTCTTTGCAGGGAGAAGTACATAGCTACTCTACAGATGTTCATTTTGAATATTAGAATTTTATCAACCATACCATAATGAACAGAATTCCTTAGCACATGCCTCTGGAGACAGTTAAAAAACACATCTAAAAGCCTTTTTTAATTTGCTCTACTTTGATCTTGCTGTAATGATTAGTATTAGGCTCTTTAATATAATCTCAGTCAATACTGGTATTATAAATTCTCCAAAGACTCTTGAGGAGGGAACCATGGGAAAGGCATGCACAATGCTGTCAGGCAACTGAGACTCACAACCCAGTGACTCACCAGGCAATCTGGAGAACATGCCCTGTGGCTTAGCTGTGATAACGCTGGCACAAAAAGAGGCCAGACCTCAGCCGATCTGGTGGGGCGAACAGCCTTCGCTGTCTTTGCAGTGTTTCATCTCTCCTTCCGAGATAGACTTTGTCCCCCAGAGGAAGCATCAGAGGCGCAACATTGCATTGAAAGGAAAAAAGCAAGAGTTTTTAAAAAAAATCCTCCTGTGACTGCGGAGAGGGAAAAGCACAATCGGTTTAAAGCCAAAGTGAGAAATCAAACAGCCTCAAGGGGTTAAGTGTGATTTAATCTAGTAGGAGAGCGGCGTAGGCTTGTGCATATCCACACTGGCGATGCATTGTAGGCGTATTGATAACCTCCGCCGCATGGAGGGAGAATGTGAGAAGAAGCAAAAAGGAGGGATTTTACACTGTTTTGAAAAAGTAATTTCATTCTTGTGTTTTGCTTTTGTTTAATGGTACTCGTGTTTATTTGACAGGCAGTATTTGTATTTAAAAAATGGGAAATTAATGAATCTGCATCTGTTAGTGGCCTACGTGAGTTTCTTCTTTTTTTGTTTGTTTGTTTGTTTGCTTTGTGATCTGACCTCAAGGCTATTCTACATGTGAAGAATCCAATAATGGCCAAAAATGAAATAGTATCAAGAAGTTAATGCAACAAGGCAGAACATTGGAGAGAAAAGCTCAGGGTGGGTTTGCTCTGATTTCATGGGTGAAAGATGGTGCTGACTGTAATCAGTGGCTCACAGAGGCTGACAATGCAGGTGCCTAATAACCATTCAGTTGACACATTCACATCCCCATTTTAGAATCCTTACTCAGAATTCGGCAGTGCCGCAATCCAGGCACTGACATTTTAATTTCTAACTGGCTAACCTGCCTCCCCCTAAATTACTGTAATTGATTAAATTAGTTTGGACAGAGGCCACAAGGCCGTCATTGCACTAGTGATATACAGTAAACATTTTCCAGTTCCTTCTCTTTCTTGTTGTTAGATATTGCTGCTCCTCTTCTTGTGCTCGTCTGAATCTTTGGTAAATATGCATGTGCTGGCACTCTGAAGAACCTGTATAACTGTGTGATTGCACGTTAGTACACACACCTCAACTAACACCTAACTGTGTTTTAAAACCTCCCGATCTAAATGCGAGAGATCCAAAAATAGCACAGACGGGTTATTAAGTGTGCTTGAAAACAGCCTCTTCAGTATCTGTACAATAACAGTTACATCAGTGAATTATCTAACAATAGTCAGTATAGCATTACTGGGTGACAAATGTTTATACAAAATGTGGGGAGTGAAGTAGTTATCCCTACATATGCATACTGTTAAGACATTGCCAGACCTGTGTTTTTCTTTTTTTTTAGTTTTTTTTTTTTATATGGTTTGTGGATAACGATAAAAGCCAAACAGGCTTAATTTGATTTTACTTGCTGTTCTTTTGGGAGCTGAACATTTAATCTTGATTTGTCATCCCGATCAAAAGAAACTCATTTTACATCACAGCAAAATTTCATTAGTGTTATCCCTTCTCTAAGTCCTTTGCCCTCTTTTTCAAATTTTCCCAAACATAAAGGAATAATTTGACTTTTGGGGAAATAAAATTATTTAAAAATATTAGCTTAGCTTTGCTCAACCTAAGGCTTGAAATGGGGACATAGCTAAGCAGGTTCACTCCAAAGTTGGATAAACTGGCATACTAGTCCCCTCAAAGCTACATTTAAACTACTATTGCTGTAGCACAGTTTCCCTCTGCCTCTGCTCCTCATGCTAAACTAAGTTAAACAATGCCTCTCTATAACATATATATTCTTAATGTGTCAAACTATGTCTTTAAACCAGCACCAGTGAATTTTGAGAACTGCCTACAGGAATACACTAAAAGTATTAATCTCAGGTAGCGTGGCAGGGTTATGTTTCTGTTGATTTGTCTACCAGGTACCTTTGCCCCCTAATGGAAACAAACTGAAGCAATAATAAATAGTAATAATAAGGAAATAGTAATCAAATATAAAAATATTCCAATGAAGCTGTTTTAAAAGGGACAAAAGAACTGGGGTTTACAGTATATAAACATATATAAAGCGCTATGAAAAAACAAAGTTTAAAAGATGAGTTTAAGTCTTATAAAATCTAAGAAAGACTTTGTTTAAAAATGTCTGCAGCTGCAGATTCCTGTAAACCCTCAGGCACACTGCTTCATAGCGCATAGTTAATAAAAGCTACTGCTTCATAACTTCAGTAAGGCTTAAACTTCAGCCTAAGGCTCAAAGAAGCAGGAAACACCATCCAAGGGGAAAGAAAATACATATTTTAATCTATTTTGAGTGGTCATGCACATTTTAAACCACTTTTCTACAGCAAATTAAGGTTTCTTTACAAGTCAGTGTGACATTTTATTTAATGAAAGTTAATGTTAATGAAAACAGTCTTTCAGGGTTTCACAGTGTTTACACATATTAATATTATGTTCACTGGAGTTTCCTTGCTGTAGCTATACAATATGAGAATATTGTGTTGGTGGTGGAATATTTCAAGTAGTTTTCTGGCTTTCATTTCTGTACTGAGTGGGTTGCTCTGCAGGCAGAGATTGTTTACATATTGCAATGCTTTCTTGTAATGACACGTAGCGATTTGATTAAAATGCAAACAGCATAAGTGCCTCCTGCTGCAGTAACGATGCATTGTGATATTACTCATTGGGTAAAAGGATACTCCCCAGTATGTTTAAGTGGTAAAACATGGAAAGACCAAGTTAAAGAAACTACCTTAGCATTGCTCTAACTTAACTCTCACAGTCCATGTAATTTTAAGTAATCTTACATTTAGCTAACACTGCATTCTCACAAAATGAATTTAAGGTAATTTTAACTAACCTGGAGGCTGCAAATGTTATGCCTGAACATTACTACATGATTTTTTTCTGATTTTTCAGGTTTCCTTAGCTTTGAAGTTTATAATTTTGTCAGTTTTATTTTTCATATTTCACATTTTATCTAATAATAATGCATACTTTTTTTGTTTTTCACTGTGTGTATTACTAGTCTGTGTAACACTGCTGACTATCTTGGTCAGGACTGTCTTGCAAAAGAGATTTTTAATCTCAAGAGTCACATTAAAGAAACTATTAATGGACTCTGGTCATTTAATTAGAAAATGATCCACTTTATGTTACAAAAATGTACTGGGTAAACAGTTTGACCCATTTTGTTAAACCTGCACTAGCATACTAACTGTAGACACTCTATTGTCTCTGTGAAGATGACAGTGTGCTGATGGGAAGCTGAGTACAGGGATGTGAGCGGACCAGTAAAGATGACCCTGTTGGCGGGTGATGGCTCTGACTATGACTACAGTGCCCTGAGCTGTGCCTCTGATAACTCCCTCAACCCTCCTCTCCAGCAAGAGAAAGAAGCTCATAAGGGGGCCTTCTACAAAAGGGCACAGCCTGCTCCTGAGCTCAGCACCATCCATGATAACACAATCCTGTCCAGTGCCCGTAAACTTCATGCCATCATCAATGTGGGTGGCCTGCGTTACCAGCTGCCTTGGACCACCTTAGAGGACTTCCCCCTGTCTCGTCTGGGCCAGCTGCACCTCTGCAGCAGCTTCGATGAGATCATGCGCATCTGTGATGATTATGATGTTACACACAATGAGTTCTTCTTTGACCGCAGCCCCTGCGCCTTCCGTAACATCCTGACCTTTCTGCGGGCGGGCAAGCTGCGGTCCCTCAGGGAGATGTGCGCCCTCTCCTTCAGAGAGGAGCTGCTCTACTGGGGGGTTCCAGAGGAGAGCCTGGAGTGGTGCTGTCGCAGGCGTCTGCTGCAGCGCATGGAGGAGTTTGAAGCCATGGAGAGAGCAGAGGAGGAGGAAGAACTCCTGGAGGATCTGGTGGATTCAGAAAATGGCCACAGGGGGCACGGGGCTGACTCTAGACTCAGTCGGTGCATGGGCAAGCTAAGAGACATGGTGGAGAGGCCTCACTCTGGCCTTCCAGGGAAGATCTTTGCTTGTTTGTCAGTGCTGTTTGTCACCATCACTGCCATCAACTTATCCATCAGCACCATGCCGGCCATGAGGGAGGAGGAGGAGTCAGTGAGTAGACACTTGACATTTAACATATCATATAAAGATTCAAAAAGACAAAAACATATTATCAAGATACAAAAACAAAATAGAAGAAGATAAGAAACAGATCATGTACGCTTTAGGGTGCTGGCTGCTTTCCATCGAGGTCAGTTGCGCCAAACACCAGATTTTGTCCTAAAGCTTGTCGAGCTCTAACAGCTGATAAATGTGATTAATATTGTTATTATATCTCAGTGTGGGTCTGTATTACTCTGACAGATCTGTATTACTTTTTTTAGTTTCTGAAGTATTTATATTTATAAAGAAAGAATGAAAGTAAAAAAAATATATAACTTTCTGTTCTCTCATTGTTGTTTTTTTTTTCTGATGAGCTTTTAAAAAGTGATAACAGTGTAGTTCACACTGATGTCACAAACTATGATGGTGAATAACATCATCCATTTTAAATTTGACATAGATTTCAAATATAAGAATTCATTCTGACATTAATATATTCAAAACAGCTCAACAAAGCATGTGCTCTATTTTAATTTATTTATCTATTTTTTAAAATCTATTTTAACGTATTCATCTCTGAAAAAATATTTCCTACAGTCGCAATACATAAAGACAGAACACTATATTGACAATGAATAATGATGTATCCAAAGAAAAACTGGAGGTAAATTTATGTCCTTTTGTGAAACCTAGCCATTCAAAAAATGTTAATAATGGCATGTCATTTTAAAACCTCATCACAGTAAGAGATGGTGGGCTGCTGAGAGAGCCACAGTTGTTTTTCCAGATTAAAATAAATGTTTGAAGACGTCTCAGTCTGCTTTCATGAAATGCTTCCATTATTATGGCTGACTTCAATCACGGCCATAATTAGCACCTCAGCCTTTTTAGTCAAATCAAAGGAAAACTGAATATTTGAGCCACACACATAATCTTCTTGCAGAGTAAAGAGCAAACAGGTTTTGAATTAATTAATTGATTTCTCTTAGAAGCTTTTGGAAAAAAAATGAAAAAAAATCTCCTTTTGATATAAGTGCAGATTGACTGCAAACTCTTTCATTTCCATTTTAGAAAAAAAAAATTTGTGTTTTTTTCTGTTTTAACTTGTTCAGGAAATCAAGTGCAGATACAGTAAAGGAAGATGGGTGGAGTGCAAAGCAAAAATCTTAACGGTTTTTCTTTGAAAGCAACTTCTGTACCACAGGTTTCACATTGAGTTGGCCTTCTTTGACTTTGTACTGCTAAAAATAAATACTCTGCATTTTCCATTCAGTTATGCAGCTTTGTGGAGCTCCTGTACAATAAGACATCACCTCTAAGTCACACTGCTAAAACAATCGCCCTTGTATTGTATTCACACTTGATTGTCTGACTTAATTTGTTTAATTAGAAGTGCCGATGATCTCATTCTAACAACTCCTCTGCTTCTAATTTGTTGCTGCCAGACAAAGTGCTGCATCAAAATAGCACAAGTGTTTCAGGTTTTCTGGAGTTTTCAGGTGGTCACACCATTTCCTCCTCTGTGGGAGTATGTTTCATAATAATGATATTATTCCCTGATATGGACTGCATTCAAAGGCTATCACAGTATGTGCTTTGAAATGCTTTGAACCATATCTCAACCACGCACTGAATCAGCGACTAAGAAAAATACACCCCTTCGAAAAAAAGCTTATGAAGTATGGCATGATCATTTTAGAAGATTTGCCCTAAGATTTTGTGTATTATGACATTCATCATAAATGTATATGGAAACTGACATTTTTTCATAATTAAAATTGATTGTTTGATCTGTCATGGGCAGTTCTTATGCTTTCTTTATTTTCTTAGCTGTAGAAATGTTTTGCATGTTCAAGTGCTCAGGGCTGCAGCATCCTAGCCTGTTTAGCATTTGGATTTCACACTGAAGTGGCTCCCTCTAGTGATTCTACCTCATCTACATGCTGGTGACCACATTGTTTCTTTCCTCAACAGGGCACCTGTTCCCAGATGTGCTATAATATCTTCATTGTGGAGACTGTGTGTGTAGCCTGGTTCTCTCTGGAGTTCACGCTGCGCTTCATTCAGGATCGCAGCAAGCTGACTTTCCTCAGACAGCCCCTGAACCTGATTGATGTGGTGGCCATCCTGCCCTACTACATTACTTTGCTGGTGGACAGCACTTCCAAAGGAGAGAAGCGATTGGGCTCTGGCAGCAGCTACTTGGACAAAGTGGGCTTGGTGCTCCGTGTGCTGAGGGCCCTGCGCATCCTCTATGTGATGCGATTAGCTCGCCATTCACTGGGCCTGCAGACTCTAGGCCTGACAGCACGCCGCTGCACACGGGAGTTCGGACTGCTCCTCCTTTTCCTGTGTGTGGCCATCGCACTATACTCCCCCTTGCTGTACTTGATTGAGAATGAAATGGCCACCACACAGGAGTTCACTAGCATCCCTGCTACCTACTGGTGGGCTGTCATCACCATGACAACAGTGGGCTATGGGGACATGGTGCCAAGGAGCATCCCAGGTCAGGTGGTGGCTCTGAGCAGCATCCTAAGTGGTATCCTCCTCATGGCCTTTCCTGTCACCTCCATCTTCCACACCTTCTCACGCTCCTACGTGGAGCTGAAGCAGGAGCAGCAGAGACTCCTGCAGAGGAGGACACACTTTCTGCTGCGGAGCCGCTTGGCCGGGCTAGGCAGCAACCTGTCCTTAGAGAGTGATATGCTCTTTCCTATAGGGTCGTCTGACACAAGAGACATGGATGACTGAGACTCCTGGACAAGTAAGAACATGAGAGAGTGGGGATAGGACAGAAAGAAAGTCTGAAGGAGGTAACACATGGGACTGAATGTGTAACTGACAAAGAGAAAACAGGGGAGAAGAGAAAGCGGCATGGATTGGTTGGTTGAAAAAGGTATCAAAAAGTGAAATACAGAAGAGAAAGAGATTTTTTTTTCTTCCCAAAAAAGCAGCTTGCTTTGTAGCAGTGTACACTCAAACAAAAATGATATACAAAAATGAAAAGAAGAGAGCGAATAAGAACAAGAAATATTATCTCTTGATGAAACATTTTATATAACAGCTACACAATTGCAAAGACAAGTCCAGCTGACAAAAAAAAACAAGCTTAACAATAACCTATATTGTTAAAACAGTCATTTTCTAAAACACACGGTTATGAACGATGCTGTTAATAAAAGCCACCTGAAGAGCACATCATTCAGCAACATTGTGATGTTTTTCATCTCTGGTTTCTGCAGACATTTTAATGGATTTGTTGATATTGTGTGCTCTCGAGAGTTAACCAGTGTCACTTAATTGAAGATGCTGTTTGCTTTTGTTAAGTCCCAAAGGTAAAATTTTCTTCTAAACTACAATAATCCACTCATTATTTTCTTAATATTTTGAAAACACTCAAAATTATGTTGGGTTCCTTAAAATTCTGTGGCATAGCCAGCATCTGCACATTAATTATGATGTCTTATTTGTCCTTCTTCTACACTTTGGGGTTCATATGCAACTTTTGAACAAATTCTGAAGATAGCATTATTGTGCTTGTAATTACTGCATTTGCTGTGCATAGCTGTTTATAAATTATATCTCTCTTTAACTTGGATTGGAATGGACTTGGTCCTTTTGTCTGTTGATGATTTATAACTTTTCACTTTTTAAACTCAGAAGGGAAACTGATTTAAAGTGATGGTTAAAGTTATCAACCACACATGTCAAATGCTGTGGTTGAGCCTGTCTTTCCAAATTTAAACACAGATGTCAGAATCAGCATGCAGAATCTCTTTCTGCTAAATCTGTACCACATGGGCCAAATATTTAGAAAAGTATCAGCTATATTGGTATAGATTGATGCTTCCGTCTGTTATTTAATCTCTTAGTCAGACTTTACACCAGTGGTTCTCAAACTGCAGGGCGAGTGCAACTGCTGGGACATAGGCCCGCGCCAGGTGGCATGTGGACAACCAGGGTAAAAATATGAGGTGAAAAATTAGGTGAATGAATATGATTTTTGTCGGGAAAACAAACAAGAGTTAACTGATGCTGTTGTGCTGGCCCTTATTTTTTACTCAGATTTAGCTTGGATTCTTTTTTATTGTTGATGATTAATAAAAAATAAATAAATTGTAGGGTGTGGGCATGAACTGTTTTGTGCAGTTTGAGAACCATTGCTTTACACACCCACATAAAAATAGACATATCATTTATGGCTATCTGCGGAACACCTTTTATCCTGCACCAGACCAGACAGAGTATTTTGTCTTGCAGATTGTTACAGTGGACTTTCTAGCTGTAAAACTGATGGGTTTTAAAAAGGTGATCTTTTTGTCAGAAAATCACATGCTTAGCTCTGTGACATGGATTTACTGGTAAAACACAAGAGGCACAAGTTAGGGTACTGCCAGTGGAGGAATATAACCAAGACCATTTACTCATGTGCAGTGTCTTGCAAAAGTATTCATACCCATTGAACTTTTCCACATTTTGTCACATTACAACCACAAACTTAAATGTATTTTATTGGGAGTGAAAGTGTGGCGTGCATTAGTATTCAGCCCCTTTACTCTGATACCCCTAAATAAATTCCAGTGCAACCAACTGCCTTCAGAAGTCACCTAATTAGTAAATAGCATCCACCTGTGGGTACTTTAATCTCACTATAAATACAGCTGTTCTGTGAAGGCCTCAGAGGTTTGTTAGAGAACATTAGTGAGCAAACAGCATCATGAAGACCAAGGAACACACCAGACAGGTCAGGGATAAAGCTGTGGAGAAGTTTAAAGCAGGGTTAGGTTATAAAAACATGTCCCAAGCTTGAAACATCTCACAGAGCACTTTTCAATCCATCATCTGAAAATGGAAAGAGTATGGCACAACTGCAAACCTACCAAGACATGGCCGTCCATCTAAACTGATAGGCTGGGCAAGGAGAGCATTAATCAGAGAAGCAGCCAAGAGGCCCATGGTAACTCTGGAGGAGCTAAATACAGGGCAATCCTGAAAGAAAACCTGTTAGAGGCTGCAAAAGACTTGAGACTGGGGCAGAGGTTCACCTTCCACCAGGAGAACGACCCTAAA
>VUQI01038280.1:0-20535 GCA_015106735.1 Paratilapia polleni | reverse complement strand
GTGATCAGAGGGATGGGTACTTAGACGCTGCTGTGACTGTGGTTCTCCGCCAGATTGTTCCTACCATTGTAGTGGTAATTTGGCCTCCCTTGTTATTTTCTAGATGCCCGGCTTCAGCTCCGAATTGAATCTTGTTTTTGTTCCTACCATTGTAGTGTTTTCCTCTGGTGCCACGGCGGATGACCCTGCTCTAGTCACGGTGGGCCCTAGTATCCTGTTCCTAGTTCAGCGGAGCTCCCCGCAGCCTGTGGTTTGCTCCACCATCTCGACCCGGTCTCATCCTCGTGGTCAACTCCATCGGACCTCGCACCTACCTGCCCACTCTCCGCCACACCTATGTTCTCGGATCCTTCTCATCAGCCAGCCCTCGGACTTACGCCCTGTTTCCGCGATAACCTCTCTGGACAACAAGTAAGGTCTCGCAACCCGCACACTCTCTCTCTGCTCACCTCGCCATCCCTGACTCAATTCTCCCTCTCGTTTCTTCCGCAGACTCTCCTTGATTGCCATTCTTCTCCCGGCGTTACCTATTTAACCATTCCCTTGTTTGTTTTCTGTTCAATAAACGTCTTAACTAAACGAAGTGTGGCTAGGTCTGCTTACTGGGTCCGCCCAAACCTGTAACCATGACATAGACTTTATAATGTTCCTTTTTTTTTTAAAATCATCATTATTATCTTTAGATATGTTAATCGTTACTTATCAAGACCCTCCAGAATTTTCTTTGCTTATGGAGGACCTCAGGTTTGAAGAGATGAAGATGTGTTTGTTTGATGTCAACATCTTAATGAGGTGAGAAACTAAGCAATGAGCAGTATAGTATAATTTAAAGGGCTATTAGTGAAGTTTGACCCTTGTTAACCCCACCATGACAAGTATTCAAGTTAATTAGAAATCCCGCTGAGGAGTTGAGTACTTGTGATTAAATCGGTATAGTTACCGCAAACACAGAGCAAGTTGGCATTTACCTTGTGAAATTTCTACAGTTTTTACTGGCTTTAGTATTAAAACCACAGACAGTTTATGAAAAGTGGGTGTAGAGATGATGTAGCGTCACCAACTGAAGATTCAGTTATGTTGGTTTATTAAAGGCAGAAGTGACCATATCTGGAGAGATGGTACAGTGCTTAGTTGTTGGCTAATGCTAGCAGGGTTTGTTAGGTGCATCCTACACACAGTATGGCTGCATTGCACAAACACAAACACAGAAATCTGCCAATTATTGCCAACATAAAAATAAAATACAGAGTAACCAAATAACTGAGTACCGACTTTTTTGGACAGGAACAATTAACCACACATCAAGCTGTATTATTTGTCAGATAATTGTATTAAAAGTTCTCCAAAAGTCACCAGCACCACAATTATAGTGGAGAGGTTCAGTTCAGTGACTGAGCAAATTAAGTGTCAGCACACCTGTCACTAAAAGTGGCAATTTCTGTAATCATGCATAGCTTAAACCTCAATATGACTTAAAGAAAAAAAACAATCACCTCACTTACAATTGTTAGTAAGGAAAAAATTAGCTATATAGAAGAGAAGCTGTCGGGTTTGGTGCTTTTTGCAGATGACGTGGTTCTGTTGGCTTCATCAAGTGATGACCTCCAACTTACACTGGGGCGGTTTGCAGCCAATTGTGAAGTGGCTGGGATCAGAATTAGCATCTCCAAATCTGAGGCCTTGGTTCTCAGCTGGAAGAGGATGGAGTGCCCACTCTGGGTTGGGAATGAGTTGCTGCCCCAACTGGAGGAGTGAGGGAAGAAGAAAGACTGACAGACAGATTGGCATACAGGTGTGCTATGGTGAAGAGAGAGCTGAGCATACAAGCAAAGCTATTAATTTACTGGTCAATCTGTGTTCCTACCTTTCCCTATGCCCAAGAGCTCTGGGTAGTCACTGACAGAATGAGATCGCAAATAAAAGCAGTAGAAATGAGCTTCCTCCATAGGGTGTCTGGGCCTTAGGGTGAGGAGCTCAATCATTTGGGTGGTGCTCAGAGTAGAGCTGCTACACCTCGACATCGAAAAAAAACCAGTTGAGGTGATTTGGGCAACTGGCTAGGATACCTCTAGGGACCTCCTACATCAGGTATTTTGGGCATGTCCCACAGGGAGAAGACCGCAGAGCAGACCCACGACATGCTGGAGGGATTATGTCTCTTGGTTGACTTGGAAACGACTCATTGTCCTCCCAGAAGAGCTGGAGGAGATGGCTGGGGAGAGGGAGGTCTAGGCATCTCTGCTTAGATGCTGCCTCAGAGACCTGGACCTGGATAAACGGCAGAAGATTGATGGGTGGATGGAAATTGGAAACACAATTGCTAAGACACATTTCTTGAAACCATCCAACCTTTTGTCGAAACAGTCACACAAAATCCAATTTTCAAACATTTACAAAAGCCACTGACTGTTCTGGTAAAACCAAACAAGTGTGTTAGCAGTTTTATCTGTGCTCAAAACCACACAATGTTTTCTGACAACACACAGCCTGTGGAAGTAATAACACCGCTGCCAATATCAACTTTTAACTCACCTTGCTGGCTGTGCACTCTGGACCAGCACATATTGGTTAAACTGCACCATAAAAAAAAAAAGGAGAGAACAATTTTGAGCACTTGTCTTGAAAAAATAAAACGACTGTGCTGTAGCTGTGTTTAACATTAGCCAACTGTGGTAAACAATTTACATGGTGATACAAGTCATGCTTTAAGGCTTTACCAAAAGACTCATTCATTCAATACATAGGTTTAGAGAATAGGATTTGGTGTTATTTCTACTCAGAAAAGCTAACATAGGAGTCTATAATGACTCACTTTTCAAACCAACCCTTGGTGGTTGTTGGAGGAACTGCCACTTCTGTTTTGGCTTCATTTTCTTTTTACTTTTAATGTAAATGCAGGGGTATAATTTTCACCTTTGAACTTTTTCAGTTCTCCAGTTTTTACCCACAACAACTGCTTCAAACAGGCATTGGAATCAAAAGTAAAACTTGACTCGAAACTCAGGTTCAGCACACCGATATCAGTCCAAACAGTCTGGAAGAAGAAAGTAGGTCAGATTACCATTGCCACAAGAAGAACATAAGGAAAGCAGCTGGAATCTTAGACAAAAATGTGCTGAGATGAACTAGCTCAGGGGAATGTGAACAGAGACGGTGCTTTTCATTATGCTAACTTATGCTTACTCACGTTCTCTCTCTTCCTGTGACCCAGAAATCGTTTCTCCTTTGTCATCTTTGAGGATCTTCCAATCACTTAAATGCACCTCACAAAGACAAAAGAGCAAAAGTAGAGGAGACTCCTGGAGCTTAGAGTGAGGAAACATGAGTGCATGTCTTTTATCCATTGGAGAGACAAATAAACGTGAAAACTAGAACTGACCAGCTGTCGTCTCTTCTTGGCATCTTTTTCACATCCTCCCTGGGAGAAGTGATGTAACTGAGGGCAGAGAGAAGAAATGTAGAAAAGTAGGACACAGGTCAGGAAGTGAAGTCTGCAATGAGACAGGAGGTGAGCTTTTCCACAACAAAAACTAGAACGATAAATTACAAACAGGAAAACTTGACCTTAGTCTACAGACCTGTTCCAGAAAACAGATTTAACCAACCAACTCTGATATATAAACCTAAACTGAGTGCTGACTGACTCTGGTAATCTCTGAATTATAGCTTCCAGGAGAGCTGATCAGAGTTAAACGCTATATGTTCATCCTCACTTAAGCTTATATGTGAGTAATGGGGAAAAAAAGGTATCACCAGGATTCTCCATGGCAACGAATAAATAAAGAGCACGGCCTCTATTTTAATCCAGGGGACCAAAAAATATGAATGCTCGTCAATGTGGACCATAGAAAAATTAAATAAATAAATAAAAAACAGGATGGGGGGAAATGAGTCATTTTCATCAGCATCATCCACTCAATCATCATTTACCCAACTTGAATTCCTACCAGATTTTACATTTGTTTTTTAAATTTCCTTTTTTTTTCTTAATAGGTTTTCAATAGAAAAATAAAGCAAATAAATCATGCAACGACAGACTGGACCCTCAGTTATGGACTCCATAACTGTATGAAGGTCAACAGTTCTTTAGTGTCTGTCATTGTCCATTTATATTCAGAAGGTCCTTATGAGTCACATCTGTGGGTAGATTGCATAATTAATCAGCTGTAACCTGACACTAGCAAAATGCAGGGGGCAGCAACTGAATGTAAGAATATGAATCAAACAGGTAAGACAGTTAACTTATGGATCAGTGATATAAGTTAGCCCCAGTAAGACTGATTTCAGGTGATCTGTGATGGAAAAGATGTATGAGTTCAAACTTGAAATTTTACACATCTATTGTACATTTCAAAGATGCTAAACAGCATTTTTCTGCTTAATTAGCCTGGACTCAGAAGCTCACTTTAAACTACAGTTTGTCCAGTTTTAATATCTTTAGGTCATTTCTGCCTCAAACACTCTCTGTTACCAACTGTGACCTTTTTTAGGACACGTTTGTTTATTGAGCACTATTTTATGTGTGTAAAGCTTCATATAGATTAGTTTCATTTTAACACTTATTGCTATAGCAATGCAAGTTAAATGTTTCAGTTCAGAGGAACTGGTTAACAAACTAACAGCTGCCTGATTGTCCACAGAGTCTTAGAGTTAGAAATGTGTAGCCTTTTGATTTTGTTCTGAGCTGATAATAAATATAAAATAAATGTCCAGTGATCGCTGTCTCTATCCTTACATTGATGATAAATTGCTAAAAGCAGCCATGTTAGATATAACAAATAACGAGTTGTAAACTTTATGAATATTCATCAGCTGTGATGTCTGCATGAATGAGGAAATGAAAGAGAGTTAGGCCCTGTCCACACGTACACGGGTATTCAGGTAAATGTAGATTTTTCTATGCGTTTTGACCTTTTGTCCACATGTAAAAAGTGCTTTGGATCACTGAAAAATTGAAAGAAAGCAACAAAGGAAGTTCAACATAGCCGGGGTTTCTTTGTGTTAAATAGCACAACAAAACCTAAAAGCATAGTCAGAGGTAACGTGTATCACGCTCTTTTTTTAACTCAGGCTTTCTGCTTCAGCGCTGTGTGCACGCTCACATAAAAAGGGGCGTCTGATGCAGCAAATATAACAGCAAAATCATCCATATTGTAAATTAACAAGTTAGCCTAATATATTTATTTTACTGCTCTGTATGCTCTTGGCATTGCTGTTTATTTATAATATGACAGGTACACATTAGATCTCTTTTAACTAGAATCATTTAATTAAAGGCTATACTCTCAGGAGTATATGGAAATCACTTTAGTTTGTGGCCAGATCAAAGTGAAATTAATTTTACTGACTGGATATTCTTGAATTTCTAATTGATGCTCTATTAGCTGCAATTCAAGCGGTGGAAAACAGCCATGACAGCCATGTTCTTATTAAAGATTATTAAAATTTTTATTTTAATAATCTTTGTTGCAGCTTTTTGTTGAAGATCACTTAACTATAAGTTAAATAATTTAAACCAATAATTTTGTAAACCAGAACAATATTGTTATGGTTGAAAGTGATTTTGATTTGAACCATGTTTGTCTGCACAGGGCACACTGTGTGTACTGACTGGTCCACTCTCAGGATGCAGCTTGTTTTTAAGGCTAATTAGTCTCAGTGCTGTTAAATAACGTATTGATTAGACAGACTGTGCTGACACAGGTTGTGCCTTCTCATTTCTACGTGTTCAGAATGATGAACTCTCCCTTAAAAAATTAAAATAAGCAGTTTTTGTTATGAGTTTGGTAAGTTGACACAAAATTATTTTAGAAGAACATAAGAAACCATTCCGGTCACATGGTTTTAGCACTTCCATGCTTTAAATTACATTGGTCCACATAGCCCTACTTCCAAAACTGAGTGTCTGGGACAGAAAGCAGCCTTTGAAAACCACACTGGGTGAAGTAATCACTGAATCAGTGGCATTTATCAGCATACAAATTACCACCTGCAAATCTGTCCAATTTCAAATCCACACTACGTGTTTAATGCCAACAACACGGCTGCACTGATTCATACAGCTTCAACTCACTGCTTTCTTCCTCCAAAAAAGAAGCAATGTTTGCATTAGTTTCATATACATACAGTCCCACAAAGGATAAACTCACATTAATATCAATCTGTTATAACTGGATTTATGATGAAGATTTGTTCTTGCAGCCATTAGAAATAAAACAGTTAATGTTGAGACAAGCCTGAAATAATTTGCTGATTAAAGGTTGGTTCAAAAGTACATTAGTGTCCAGTTTTCACCAATAAAGACATTTAATTGTATGTGAGGTCCATTACTGGCCTCTTCATTTGCTGCTGCTTTGTTTTCTGAGCATATCCAGATTGCACTGATAAGCTCTCATTCATATTCAGGGCTTCAGTGAGGACTTGCAAGATAAATCTGAGGCACTGACACATAATTAAAAAGACAGGAAAACTCACACAAACATTCCTCTTAATTGCGCTTTTGTCCCTGTGAATTATTCAATGATTGTACCTGTGTACGTTTCAAATAAAACAGGGTTTGATTGGGGTTGAATTTTTATAGAATACGTAACACTTAATATTAGCCTATGGTTACATCTGCACGTCCTTGGTACACTGAATCACACATGCAAAGACAGTTTCAGATGTGTTGAAATCTGACTGCACTTGTACCCACTGAGCAATTTTCTCTTGATTAGAGGTCAAAAAGATGACTAAATTGTGCATAACCATCAGGGCTTAAATAGGTTGAATTTGGTTCAAACATTTAGTAGAAAAACCTGTATTTTTGTTTTATTTTATTTTTTTAATATTTAAATGTTAAGTTTTTTAATATATAAAAAACCCCATATATCTATGTAAACCCACAGCCACTTTGTTAGGTACACCTGTTCAGCTACTCATTAACGCAAATATCCAATCAGATGGCAGCAACTCAGTGTATTTAGGCATGCAGACATGGTCAAGATGACCTGCTGAAGTTCAAACCGAGGACAGTTCGCCAGGCTGTCACAGGGCCATGTTGGACCTTTAAGCACATGGGCTACAGCAGCACTCCTGTCAGCTAAGAACAAGAAACTGAGGCTACAATTTTCACTGCCTCACCAAACCTGGACAACTGAAGATTGAAAAAACATTGCCTGGTCTAATGAGTCTCAATTTCTGCTGTGACATTCGGATGGTAGGGTCAGAATGTGACATAAACAACATGAAAGCATGAATCCATCCTGCCTTGTATCAACGGTGGTGGTGTAATGGTGTGGGGGATATTTTCTTGGTACACTTTTGGCCCCTTAATACCAACTGAGCATTGTTTAAACACCACAGTCTACCTGGGTATTGTTGCTGACCATGTCCATCCCTTGATGACCACAGTGTACCCATCTTCTGATGGCTGCTTCCAGCAGAATAATAACACACCATGTCACAAAGCTCATCATCAGTCATCTCAAACTGGTTTCTTGAACATGACAGTGAGTTCCCTGTACTCAAATGGCAACTCAAAGTTTGCAGAAGCATCAAGGAAGAAGACTGCCCTTTCTCTTTTCAAACAAAATTTCAATGCAAATGGACTGGAGTGCTTTTTTTGGCTCAAAAATATTTAAAGAACCATCTGTTGTGCAGAAATGAACAAAAAAGAAAAAGAAAAACTTTTGAGGTAACATGGCAATCTTCTCAGTCACTAATTAAGTTTTAAAATAAGATATATTTGTATATAAATGTAGACAGTATTTGGCATATTGGTAGCACTAGAACCAGGGTCATTCAGTTTAACAAATCAATATCATTCCTGTTCTTGGGAGGATAAATGTATGGAAATTTCAGTATCTGGCTCAATAGACGAAAAATCCATGGGTCTCCCTAATCAATAGGTTAGTGGTGACGGGGGAATGCACGTACAGTCAACGTCTTGGGAATGTCATTTAATACCAACATTTTTTTATTTCTTTTCAAGATAATTTATAAAAAGCAAGGTGACTGATTACATAATATAACTTTTCTGAGACTAATCTTAAAATTTTCCTAAATTTATACCTCACTCTACTCTACAAGTCCCTCTAGGTTCTGCTCATATCTGCATGCTCACAAAGTGAAATGAAAAGTTTCTCACTTTGAATGTATGTAATCAAGCCCTTCACTTTCTCCGGCTTCATTTAAAAAAAAAAAAAAGGCTGTCTGACTTTATTTTAATCTTAAAATCTATCCCAACATTGTGCTTATGTTTGATT
Organism: Paratilapia polleni; assembly: GCA_015106735.1. Classification (NCBI taxonomy): domain Eukaryota; kingdom Metazoa; phylum Chordata; class Actinopteri; order Cichliformes; family Cichlidae; genus Paratilapia; species Paratilapia polleni. Next base: position 12,289 of record VUQI01038280.1, on the reverse strand, counting down.
CATAAAACACTGACCATAAAAACAACCTTATTTGAGCAAGAATCCCATTTGTAACTCATGCACTTGTGATATAAATATTAAACTGAGAGCATCTGCCTTGTGATTCCCCTTATATACACAATTGAGGATTCACTGAAGAATAGCCAGGGACGCTAAGATTAAAGCAATTGTAGAGCAGATTGAAGCCAGACAGACACATATTTTAGGTATTTTTGGAATAAACAGTGGGCCAACAAAGCCAACCATGCGCCTGGGAGTGTGTCACCACCACAGAATGAGATGGGCAAGAAAGACAGAACTGCAAAGTTTCAAAGTTGCATCCCAAACTACAATACTCCTCCATAATCAGCATAGAAATCTCATAACTTACCTAGACTCTGCTTAGATATAAGGTTTTTTGAAAGTGATCTCTCTACTTAGAACTCAAACAGCATTCTGTCCCATAAAGCATATCTCATTTCCAACCTGTAAATTACTGCCATCTTGTGGCCGCAGTTTGCTATTGTCTCTGGAAGCTAGCGTTACTCCGAGCCACTGGAATCTATACTTTCTATCATTTTCATGGGTGTGTCTGTTTACCATTAAGAACGGATTGAGCTTGTCAGAATGAGAGGCCAAGCAGCTTAGTTTTTATTTATTTATTTATTTTAAACCTCTGGTCTTTGTCGGTAGACTGATGGGAGACCAGTGTACTAGACAAGCTGGCCCTGGCTTTGATATCACTGCTCTGAGATTGGTTACGACCTGCGCATTATTATACACATGTACAGATACGTGTGGAAACAGAGCTACCACTAGCAGGTAAAGGAAAGCAAATCACTCAGTGATTTATCATATAACAGATTAGTTTTCTCTTACTGATCACTTCAGCCAACATGTGTGATGTAGAGGAATTTAAGTTTCTTCTCGTCTCTGCTTGCCTTTTATAAGCTGCACAGCACTGGATATCAGTATCCACAAATAAATCGCCAACACAATAGCCAGCAGTCAGTGGTTAATACCACAAACTGTTGGCTAGATGGGAGTCACCGTCTTCATTTTTATCAAACTTGACGTGACCATAATTGGACAAGGGGGCTAATGATGATTAGCCAACACAACTGCTGACTAGCAAGCTTGGTTAGCAAAGTGCCTTGACAATTCACATTAAATGGGATGGAAAAATAAAAATAAACAGACACAGAAAAAACCTTAGCGGAGAAACTGAACAGCTGACTCCTTAGCATGGCCAAGCCAAAACAGCACCCGCCTGTCATTCAGAGTGGCCACAACTCTAAGAATGATATATTGGTTGTGTAAAAAAGTAAAACATTTTGACCCACTTCCATGTCATTCAGTCTTCATGCTTTGTATTAAGATTAAACAGGGTACTGGAGAGCCATGCGCAATCCACCGGGCTAGCTGCTTCTGGGTGGTCAGTAAATGCTTCCAAATTGTAGCCTACCTCTTTGTTAAACCACAATACCCTGTTTTTTATTCCTCAATGTCAAATGCAAAAGATGCAAAGTTCTGGGATTTGTTTAAAGGCACCTGATGGGGTTTTAACTTGTCCAACCTGGGCCAACAGAAGCTTTATTGCCTGTCAAATCAACCATCTCAAATCTCAGCAGACTAAATGGATGCAGGTTTGTTTGATTGTCCTCTCTTCATGTATTCTTCTCCACTCACAATGTAAAGCTGTGTTTTTCCATGTCTCTGCTTTTATGGCATTTTTATCATCCAGGCAGTGTTGAGAGGTCGTAGGAGTGCTGATATACAACTTAGTTACATGTTTTAAAAGGGGAAAAAGAAGAAATAAAGACATTCGCTTTTTTCTCGTGTTGTTATGGCGACACCACTCTCATTATCACACAGACGCACCAGGGGGATGAATAAATACAGTTATGCAATACGAAGATGAGATTTTAAAAAAGGGTTGACCATTGTAGATATGTGAGTAATCACCACATGATGTTTCTGAGCTAATCTGGTTCTTCTATGGATGGCTTGCATCGATAAGAATATTTGACTTAATCTTAATTCCATTGTCCACTTTTTCGTGGGATTAAGAATTAAAGGCCAGTATATTCTAGTCGAATATTACTAATTTCTGTCAGAGAATTGCGGTTTTAGATTTACAGGGACACCTTGCATGCATTTTTAACAATCCAATTTAGTGCATTAATTGAGCTTAACAGTGGAGACCTGATGTGGAAATAAATTCCAGCATTATTTGCTGTGACTGGGGATGGCAAGAGTAGAGTCAACAAGGACTAATTTGATGCAAGCAGCTCTGTGCACAAATCCCCAGGAGGCCCAGATGATAAGGATGGACAGAGCCAATGGGAACTTGAGGCAAAGCAGCACTAAAAGCCACAAGGAGGGAGAAAATGTGAGAGTACGAGTGGGAAAAAAAGTATCCACTTGTAACTGTGAAAAATGTTTCAACACCAAAGGAAAAGGAAAGGAAAACTGCATTGAAAATTTTTAACGTTATCTGCTGACTCACGGTGTGGAGTGTGCACATGATGCATGGGAGGCAGTCAGGCGAGGCTCTCTGAGTGAATTATTCTCTCGAGCATCATAAAACACAGCTGAAACCTGGACTCTGGTTCTTACCACAGTCTGAGAAGCAGAGAGATGGAGCATTACATCACTCTCACTACCCGAGGCAGGATTTTGTGATATTTTGTGATAATACCAAAATGATTAGAAGACAAGGAATTTATGGATTAAATGACAATGGTCGTCCAAGATGCACGAATCTAAAATGAGTGCAGGATCACGCAGACAAGTTTTAACTCAATAACAACAGAATAAGCATGGAATAAGAATAACTAAACATCTTTGTATTGACTCATCCAATCAAATCCTTTCTGGGTCAGTTAGTGATAAAATCAGGATTAAATCATACAGCAAGATAAAGCAATTGCCTTTAAAGTTTATGGTAATAATAGCTTTCAGGCATGTAGGGTGAAGCAGAAGTGACATAAGCGACATTATTTTTAATGACCAGCAGGGGGCGACTCTTCTGGTTGCAAAAAGAAGTCTGATTGTATAGAAGTCTATGGGAGACTGACACTTTGGCTCCCTCAATCTGTCACCTCAGCACACACTTTCCTGATGAGTTCATGGTCTCAATCACTAGTTTAAAATGTTATTGCATACAACATGATGTTCATTTTGTAATTTATGGTCCCCGTTAGAAAAAAAAAGGGGTGATGCAGGTGGGTATGCTTTATGGCAGGCCTACCTTTTCGCTCCTCAGTTTCTTAGTCTGCGCTTGTCATGTCCAGCTTCAAAGCATTATGATGGTGATGGCCAGAGACACATTTAAATTTAATTTCTTGAACAGGGAAAATGCACAGCTTCATTAAATGTGTTTATCACAGTAGGAATGAGGACTAAAGTGCAGAAGGTCCAGGCAGGAAAGGAGCAGTTTAGGTTTTTTTATTTTGAAAAATGCAAAGTAGATGCTTACAGGCAGATAAAAAGGGTAAAAGAACACACTGGAAGGCTCAGACTGAAACTGTGAAAGTTTTGTGTGCTCTGAGAATCAGCTTTCCATGCTCGCTTTCATTTGTTTGTTTTCCTGGGTCAAAGACAAATCAGCATGTTACACAGAAGTTAAAACCTTGATTTTAGCTACAGATTCTACGACAGCCAGTGTTCTTGGTTTTGTCTATTTCAGTTAAACTCACTCTTTCCTGAAATCCTCTTTCGAGGTTTTTAGTTGTGATCTCTGCAGTCTGAAAATAAGCATACCCCATTCTGTCCTCTGTGTCCCGTTGTTAGGGAGGCATGTCTGAACACAGCCCCTCAGTGTTCACACAGACTCGCCTCTCGTATTCTGGCTGTGACACCTAACCTGCAAATGTCTAAAGCCGTGTCTACACAGAAGGCGAAGCGTGAGCAGCACATTAGCATAGCAGCAGTGACAGAAGAAGCAACAGTCTCCAGTGAGTCTACAAAGCAAGTATTCAAGCACACAGTGACTATAATTACATGGCTAGAAAACAAGAAAATAGACTTAAAGTGTAAACATATTTCAGGTAGTGTTTACTGACAAACAACAGGAACAATTTGTGGTTGAAACACCTTCAAGCTGTAAGGCTAAAATTGTCAAATGCTGAAAATGTCAGAGATTCTATACAAATTTAAATGTATGCATATAAGATAATAAAGAAATGACAGCCTGTTCTGAGACTGGGCTTGTAGTTATTTGCATCATTGCTAATGGAACTATGCTTTTACTTTAGATCTTAGATATAATTTTTCTATAGGTTATTGTATTTGCTGTGCAAAATGCATCAAAAATCAACCCCTCCTGATCCCAGGATATCAAATACGGCTGTTTTGTTTGCTTGCTTTTCAAACATATGCATGAGGTGTCAACAAAGCAAAACAACAAAACAAACAAAAAAAGACTCCACAAACGGAGACAGGAGTGGTCTAAATCACAGGACTCTCTGCTAGGAGGCTGTGGTTTGTGTCACATTTGGGAAAATTGTGTTTTTGCACTTTTCTTTGCTTTCCTTTGTTTGAATAGGTTAGGAGAAGATTGCAGTTCTGCAATGTTTCCTTTTGTCATTATGACAAGTTTTTTTCAATGGTGACGGCCAGGGAGAAGGAATCTGGGCATCTGTGGTTCGACTGCTGCCCTGCAAACTGTATAAGTAGTAGAAAATGAATGGATGAATGAATGGATGTATAGATGTTGCCTGCACAAGTGGTACGTTATGGTTCTAACAGAGTCTGAATTATTTGAAGAGATTGTTTATTTTCATTCACAGTTTTGTCTAATTGTGCATGTACCTGGAGGAGCTAGTCACAAAGTCTCTTGTGTAAATGTGGAATTGCGTAGTCACTGCATCTCAATAGGACATATCCTATGAGGAGATTTTAGGCAGTGGGAACTATGTATAAAAATGGGTCTAATTACAAAATAAACCCTTTGAATTAAAGCTGAAAGTCTGCACTTCAATCACATCTTGACTTTTTGTACACCACCACAGTGGATTTTAAATCAGAGACAAAATTACAAAAATTCTGTTATTGTCCAAATACTTATGGACCTGACTGTATGGGTATTCGCTACGTTAGCCAATTACCAAGCTGGGGTTTTTATATTTGTAGTATCACCCTTAGTGGTGACACATTCCAGGAAAATCAATGATGACACAGTTTGTCATTAGAAAAAAACAAAACATGTCAACTAATAACCCTGGTTTGTGGTGCCTTCATAAAACAATGCAAGATCATACCTGGTACACCAGCATTTTGAAAAATTATGCTTAAGAGTATGCTGTGTGTACTCTTACCTGCATAGTAAGACAGCTTATAACCGTTTCTGAAATGATATCTCAGAGGACAGTATTGCTGTTTGCCCAACTTTAATGAGAAGTCTGTTCATTTTTCATTCAGCCATCTGTTTTCTTCTTGTGTCATGAGCATTGCAGTCTTTCTGGGCCAGTTGCATGAATGGAAAATGTTGTCTTGTTATGCTACATGGAATAAATCAGTCCCTTAACAATTAAAGTGAAAATCCTTCCCTTCTATGCTGAATATTCAAAAGCGCAAAGTGTAACAGTGTAAACCATTTTAAGAGGCGAAAATACAACAATAGCTCCGTATTTTGTAATTAGAGTGTGTATTAAGAAAAAAATGTGTTTTCTTACCTTGAAACCTAGTTGTTGAATAACTATTTTTTACAGCTGCCACAGTGAAAAACAAAGTGCAGCTGGTAAAGAGCTTCCAAACTTTCAGTCTTCTTAGTAAAAAGGAGGCAGGCGTTTTGAGGCTTTCTAGAACAAAACAAAGCTCATCAAATCTTAATGCAGCCTCAAAAGATTTTGTAAAAACAGGTGTTCTTCTTGAAATTGTAAGAAAAATGTCCTAAACCTCAGTGGCTGCCCTATGAGAAACAAAAAAAAAAGCTGAATGGAGGAACATTTTTGTGAAGGTTTTCTGTAAGTCCAATAAGGAAGCTCAATTCATTGAGTTATAATGATTTGAATGTGCGAAGAATCCTGCCTCCATAAATATGCATTAAAAAACGTAGCTGTCCCGAAATTATATGGCTGCCGCACTGAAGAACAAGATTTAATGGTGAGGTAACGGTGCTAATTAAATATAGTAAATATGTTTAATTTTACTGAATGGTAGTTAGGGAATGGTAGGGAGGTACATGAGGGGGAGTCCATCTAAAAGATGGATGTGGCTACTGTGACGTCAGCCTCGAGATGAGTGTTTTCGCTGTCGCCATAGCAAAAAACTGGATGTGACAAGGGGGTGCGACTGTGAAAGCTTTCAGATAGAATGCAGGTTTAAGGCACTTCTGCATTGGCTTCATTTTTCTGACCCAGAAGCTACAAATTTATTCTTTTTCTATAATTCTTTCTAATAGATTTCACTGCACATAATGGCAGTGCCACCTGAGGCCCCCCATTTAGCCTCACTCCTGTCATTCCTTCATCTGCCATCTGCTCCACCACCATTAGCACTGTCCAGACTCTGGGGGTCCAGAGTCTTATTTTTGTCAGCTTATGTTTGATGAAACAACAGTGCACAGCAGCGTCCCAAACAGAGTCTAATTCTCTGTACTTAAGTAAAAAAATAAATAAATAAAAAATGATCTTTACTTCCTGTGACCTCTGAATATTTTTTTTTATCTGCAGACAAAGTGAAGACTCACCATCCACTTCAGCTGGTTCGTTTTGATAGGGAGCTCCACTTTGAGCTTCTTACCCCATCTCTAATTTCTGATGCTTGTATCCATGATCTTATTTTTTAATTACTACCCACTGTTTGTAGCCATAGGAGAGGGTAGGAATTGAGACTGACCAGTAAATCCACAGGTTTTCCTTCGTGCTCTGCTCTCTTTTTACCTCAACAGACTGCCACAAAATCTGTTTTATTGCAGCTGCTGCACCAATCTGTCTTTCAATCTACTGCTTCACATGTGAATACAACGAAATACTTGAACCTCCTCTTGGGACGACATCTCATTCCTAATGCAGAGCAGGCAATCCCCCTCTTTTTCGGATGAGAACTATGGCCTTGGACTTGGAGGTGCACATTCTTACCCCACAGCTGCAAACCGTCCTAGCGCAAGTTGGAGATCAGCATCAACAAGAACACATTATCTGCAAAATGGGCAGTCCCTGAATCCAATCCTCACGAGCAAGAAACCTGACAAAACAGAAAAGAGCAGGCAGTGTCAGCTGACATCTACTGTATTTTCTGTTATTTTATACCTGCTTCATGTAAGAGGCTATTGTGAACTGGTGTATCACATGTGCTAAGCTGTTAATGGAAAACGAGTGACATTAAAAGAAACTGATCACTTCATAATAAATACTTTTGTATGAGTTTTCAGCTATGAATCTCAGAGCTGTTTCTATATCTGGATGTTGCTTAGACACACTTACTAAATGTTAACACACCAACACATCTCCTTTTGCGGTGAGTTGCATTGAAAATTCATGTTTTCTCACATTTTTTACAGGAGCTCTAAAAAAACAACATCTCACTGTGTCTGTGGGAATGAATCCTTTGTGACTACAAGGATCTAAATGCATTACCTAACCTGGGGCTAGCACACCCACTGTGACATTTTCCTCCATTGTGCTGAAGTACAGTATGTTTTTTTTCTTTTTTCGAAAAAAAAAGGAAAAGCAAAAAGAAAGTAATATATCCTAGGATACGATGTCAAATTGAGGCTGTCGATCTGACATAAATGCAAAATAGAAGCAAATGCTGCATCACTCCTTCTTTATAATGTTTTACTCTTGATATAAATTTCATATTTCATTTTTCTTTGTGCAGCAATCCACCTCCAAGCATGTTTCTTTCTGCCTAAATGGATGCTTTTGTGTTTTCCAAAGCATTAAACTGATTTCCTCCATTCATCCCCTTCACTACATTTTCATCCCTATAGCAACCTTTAGAAAAATTATGTTCCCTTATCAGTGCACTTCATAAAAACACAGAAAACAACCCTGATATTTTGCAGATTGAATATTTCCTTTGAAATCGATGAATCTATTACATCCTAAAAGTCTATTAGGATTTAATTAAACCTGGAATGAAATCTATTTGTAACACTGATTCTCTCCAGGCAATATTCAGTGGCTGTTTCGAATGCAGTCCAAGGCTGCAAATCTGACTCACTGAAAAGTTATTTTTCAGAGTCATAAAGGTTTTGTTTACTTCAGTTTAAATTATTCAACATAATCGAAAAAGCCTGTGGGAACTTCTGCCTCTCGCAAAGTTTTGTTTCTTGAGAAAGAAGCTGTGCAACATTTCTGCTCCTTGTTGTCAAGACAAGTGTACATGGGTCTGAAATAAATGTGTTCGTGTCTTTCCTCTTCATTTAAGTTCAGTTGTTTTTTTTGTTTTTTTTCAAGCGAAAGTCAATGACCTCGTCTTTGCGTAAAGGTTAAAGTCTGCACTGCAGAGGAATGCTGACAAATAGAGTTGTGGCTGAGGTGGCATTATGATTTATTGAAGTTGCTTTGCAGCAGTGATTCACAGAGTGGTCAAGCAAACACCTTCATTGGCACACGAGAATCAAATTTGAGGCGAAGCTTCTACCAGAAAAATCACACAACTGCTTTTACATCTGTTTTTTTGTGCATATAAATCAGCTTCAAGTTTAAAAAGACACAGATACATAAGGCAATATTTAAAATAGCATTCACATACATAGAAAACCAGTTTGTGAAATACTGTCACAGAGGACACAGTTGTTCTTTTTGTCACAGTGCAACATATTTAAGGCAGCAACAAGTTACACAACACATAAAAATACATTCAGTAAAGTCTGTTCTGTTACATAAACATGATGAAAATAGATTTTTTTTTTATAGTCACATGTACATGCTGAAAGTGAGATAACAACCTACATGTGCAAATTCACACAAATATCTACATAAGCCACAAAGTCACAAGAGCTTCGACTGAAAATCAGCAGATTTTATAAGTGGCCTTTCATCATTTTCACGTGGAGGCTCAGGGTTTTTTTTTTGTTGTTGTTGTTTTTTTGGCTTTTTGCTCAGAGGAAATCATTAATAACAGAAAATTAAAGCAGCTTTCTTCTCATTCATGGTTGTTGTCCTGCATCAAATACAGAAACAGAATCTTAACAAGAAATACTTAAACTTATCCATCCATTGTGCCTGAGAAATACACTTGACCTTTTTATTTATTTTACAGCTGTGCCATCCAACATTTTAGATGACGGTCAATAAATTGTTGTGCGTAAGCATTATAAAATGGGCTTGACATGAGAAACAGCAGGTGAACAAAGCACAGAGGTGTGGTATTTGTTGCTGGTGCTCCTGTCATTTTCAGAACAATCTGGCTTGAGTGCTCTCATCCTCTTAAGAATGGCTCGGAAAATCACATGCAACATCTCATTTCTTCAAAGTAGCGTGTTTTCTCTTTCTACATTGATTGTTTTGCCATGTGACTAGAAGATGATGGTAAAAACCTTAGAAAAAACCTAAGATGAGCAGGACATGATAGGTATGTAATGCATGATAATAAAAAAAAATCCAGTGAGGTGTTATGGCTTTTATGTCTTCACTGTAACTAAGGAAAAGTAATTGTTGCAGGTATTTTTTTTTTTACAAAACAAAAAAAACTACAAGCCATGGATGTAAGTATACATGTTTTCAGTATGCATTGAGTTTGTTCTGAGGAGAATTACACTCTCAAACATGGAGGTAGTCTGTATATACTGGGTTAATCTGTGTTAGATGTGGCATATAGAGTTCATGTACTGTGGCATTTATGTTCTCTGCTGCCACAACATTTCAGTGTCATAATCCTTGTAGATACAAAGTTGTTAACAGTGTCAAGCAATGCCTTAGATCTCTTGACCACAGAAGGTAGATAGAAAAGATTCTCAGAGTGAGAAAGAGAAACAATCAGCAAATGCTGGTCACTTCAAACTTGAAATTGCACTTCTGAATGGCATTCACTACAAAACAAAATAGCATTTGTCTGCAGATCAATATGCTGTGTTATAAGATGTTTGTAAACCTACCTCTTCAGCAACCTGAAATCAGAGATGAGTGCCCAAATAAATCATTTACAGCCAACATGTGAGAGCACAGAGCACAGCAGAGCCACATCAGTCTACATCTCATAATCTCAAAGTCCTCGTTGGCCAAGTTTGATTTAAATTGCAGGCTGTGGCTTCACAGCTGACACTTTACAGGCAGCTCACACATACAAGAGAGCGTGCGAGCAGCAGAAAATCTCTTTGAAGGTTTTTCTCATCTCTTGGCTGCGAAAGGCGTAGATGATGGGGTCAATGACAGAGTTACACATGATGAGGATGAGGTACATGTTGAAATGGGACATGAAGCAGGTGCAGTAGGGGTTCCTGGGGCAGCTGATCATGAGGATGAGGTGGAGGAAAAAGGGTGCCCAGCATACCACAAACACCCCGAGGAGGATGGTGAGGGTGATTGCGCCCTTCATGTTGGCTCGCTGCTGGATGGGAGCGTTGCCCGGCAGGGCTGCGATACGCTTCATGTGCAGGCGAGCCAGCAGGAACATGTGGACGTAGAGTGACGCCATGAGCACCAGCATGGTGAAAAACATGGTGATGAGGCATATGAGCACGGTGGTGCTTTCCGAGTAGATGATAAACAGAATGCCGGACACGGTGCAGCATGTCCAGATGCTGCTGATGACCAGCATTGCACGACGCAGGGTAACAATGTTGTGGTATCGCAGGGCGTAGAAGATGGTGATGTAGCGGTCGACGGCGATTGCGAGCAAACTGCAGATGGACGCCAACAGAGAGCTACAGATCATAGAGTCAAACACATTGTCCATACTTTTAATGAGCGTGACGGGGATGGTCAGGTTGCCTCCATTGATGAGTGCTATGACAATAGTCTCTGAGGCATTAGAGACACTGACAAGCATGTCAGCAACTGCAAGGCTACAGATGAAAAAGTACATAGGTGAGTGAAGGTTCTTGTTTTTGATAATAGCAGCAACAACCAGGATGTTCTCCAGCAGGCTGATGATGCCCAGAGTGAGGAAAACCTCAGTGGAAATCAGCAGCTGCTCATAACATCCAGAAGACGAGTCCTTTTCCTCTGCTGATAAGTCTTTGTTAAATGGCAAAGTGCCTGAGGTTTGGCTCCTGTTGTGGTAGTCTTGGATCAGTCCATGGTATTCTGTGGCATTCATAATGGCTTCTTTTAAATTCCTTTCTCCTTGGGTTATTTCTCTGTTGTTATGTGTCCAGCTAGTTTGCCCGTCTTAAAGCCTCAGTGTGTGTGGCTTTGGATCATCCTCATTATCTGGAGGACAACCTCTGTGCCCTTGAAGAAGAATAAAACTCTTAGCCAGTGTTCCTCCTTTCCCTTTTCACCCCTCAGGCATTCCAAGAAAGGTAATTTTCTTCAAACATCTGCTGCTGGTTTTTTTCTCAACAAGACACAATCCCACTGCTCTTCTCTCATCTCTCCAATCTGGAGGGAAACAGAGTGTAGTGAGAAGTTAAAATAAAAGATGTAAGGCAGATAAGTGAAGCAGAAAGCAGCTACAAAAGAAAATGTGTGTGAGAGTGATCAACAGTGAGCAGGAACATGAGAGGCAGAGCGCAGCAGCTCGCTGTGCGACTGCAGGCAGATCTTCACTTCGCAAGCTACTGTGGTCTCACCCCCTCTCCCTCGCTGCTATTATACTGAGCACACACATACACACACACAAATACAAACACACACACACACACACACACCCCTGAACCCTCCTGGTTGTCTTCTGTCCTATCCGCTTGCTGATAAGGTGGGAGGAGGAGCAAAGTTTGGGCTGACGCATGAATGGAGATTTTAAAATGAATCAAACTCATTGCAACACATAAGAAGGCTTTCACATTGTTTTGACATCTCAGGTAAAGTTAAAATATTTGAATTAAATACAAATAGACAGTGTAGGTTTTCATACAACAATGACAACGTTAAACATGTTGAATTATGAACTGTAGGTGGAAAGCAAACAAGCTTTATTTATCTAGCACTTTTCACAGACTAGGTGCATTGTAAGAACCAATACACAGCATATAAAACTAACAACTGAAAAGTAGAAGCAGTACAAAGTTAAGTAACCCATGTGGCACACAGATTACAGTCAATCAATCAGTTACAGATACTCCTGATCTGAACTCATTATGTGTATGAAGGACACCTGGCAAATCAATTTATTTTATGTAATGTGGTTTTTTTTTTTTTTTTTTGGTTTTGGTTGATATTTTGTCTCTCTCCATTAAAATGAAACCACAAAA